>WSXT02150225.1:0-10292 GCA_011762715.2 Neuroterus valhalla
CGCGAAGCGCGAGACCCGTCGGACGCGCGCCCTAGGCGCGCTGAAACTTGCGAGCGAAGCGAGCTGCGCGCGAAGCGGGCGATGAGAATCTGCCCGCGAAGCGGGCAGATTTTTTGTAGAGAATTCATCTTCTTCGTTGATAATTGGATTATTTTGTCGAAAATTTTAAATTTCATTTATATTTTTTTTTAAATTCGTATTTCGGGATTCGAAAAGTCAACTTATCTGGTAGAAAATCGAAAAACAAGGTTGAAAGATTTAATAGTTTAGTTAAACTTTTCGTTGCTCTTGACCAAAAAATATTTTATGGTTGAAAATTCAACTTCTTGTTGAGAAATTCAACTATTTTGTGAATAATTTGTCTATTTTATTGTAAATTCAACAATAAGGGAAAATTTTTTCTCCTTCAGTTGAATCATTTGGATGAAAATAACCTCTTTTGATGAAAATTCATGTTTTTCGATTGGCAATTCAACTGATTTGTAGAAATTTCATATGATATGAATTTTATTTGTTTAAAATGTATATTTCCTTATTGAAAGCACTATGGATTTATAAAGAATTCGTGATCTTTGGTCGAAAATGTAACCATTTTTTAAAATTTGTTGTCATTCTGAGATAATTCCTTTCAGTTCGAAAATTTATCTGTTTCGTAGAAAATTTGTTTCTTCGGTTGAAAATTCAACAATTTCGGTAAATTGTTTTTTCTCTCTTGAAAAATCTTTTTTCGGACAAAATTCAACTTCTCTGTTGAAAATAAAACTCATATAATAAAGAATTCAACTTTTTTTTAAGGACATTTGTTGTTAAAAGCTAATCTCCTCTCTCGTTCAACATTTTTCCTTCCACTTATATTTCCGGTAAAAATGTCATCTTTTTTAGTTGAAGTTGCGACTGTTTGGTTGATAAATAATCTGTTAAGGTGAAAAATTTGATAATTCCATTTAAATTTATTTTTTTTCGTTGATAATACTCTTTTTACAGAAGATTTGATGAACCTTTTGGTTAAAAACTGATCTTTCTTGTTGAAATCTCTTTTCTTCTTGTGGTTGAAAATAATTTTTCTAACTGGAAATTTAATGACTATATATTTCTGGTTGAAAGTTGATGTTCTAAAGTTGAAAATTGAAATATTTGGTTAAAATTGATGTATTTTGTTGAAAATCCATATATCTTTCGGTTCAGCATTGGAATATATTATTAAATTATTTTTAAAACTTCGTTTTGAAGTCTTTATATCTTGGTCTTTATATAATCAACTAGTAGAATTCCATTTATTTATCTTACAAAGTTCATTAAACATTAATCAAGCAATAGAAAGGGCCATAAATCTAGACGAAAGAAGTTAGGCGATGAAAAGCTACTCTTCTTAGTGTTTCGTTAGAAGTTCTAGCCAGAGCCTGGCTAAAAAAGCGTTACAAAACTAGTCCGGCCTTCTCCATTTCTCCTGATCAGCGCCATAACAGAAATGGGGAAAACTTTTCAGGGTCCTATCAGATCCCGATTTTACTTTCCACAAGGGATATAGTACAACTCAACCTAATATTAGAAAATGTGATTCCTAGAATAACAGATATATTTATTGAATAATCCCTCATGAAAAAGAGGCGAAACCAATTTCTGGAGTTCAGTTTTGTAGTTGATGACGTTCGTATTGAAATCAAATTCAAGCACGTTTTGGTAACTTAAAGGGTTAGCAAACTTCCAAATGATCATATATATTTGTACACATAAAGCAAAAAAAAATCTTTTTATAACACATGCATGATTTCAGGACTTTTTGACGCTTATGAAGCAGGCTTCAGCTCTACTTTTCACTCCCTAGGGAGTAAAAAGTACTTTTTACTCCCTAGCTAGGGAGTGAAAAGTGACGTCAGAGATAAATAATACAAATTATAGGTACATAAATAAGCTTTCATTTCGCGATAATCATCCCACTCACCGTAAAAACTTTGAGGAAAATATAGTTTGAAATAATAGAATTTTACGGTAATTTATGTGAAGTTATCATACATAACTTAAAAAATAACCGTAAATAACCGAAAATTTACGGAAATTATTCAATTAAATTTTGGTTTACTTATCTTATGTTACTATAAATTACCTGTTAAATTAATATAAATTACCGAAAATTTTCATAAATTTCCGGAAATTTTTTCTAAACTGAATTTTGGGTGATTCATCTTAAGTTTCTATAAATTTCCTGTGAGAATACTATAAACTACGGGGAATTTTTTATAGATTTCCGGAAATTCTTAAAATATAATTTTGGGTGATTTATGGTAGGTCACCATATTTTTCTGAAAAATTACCATGAATGACCGAAAATTTATAGAAATATTTTAATCGAATTCTGAACTTCTGAACTTCTTTGCGACCATGGTACCTTTTTTTTGAAAATTTATTACCAACGGAGAGTACTTTTTACTATTAGATTCTTGTAAATTTTCTTTCTCAATATCGCAAATTTTATTTGAATAATAACAATTTTCATGGGTGCAGAAATATAATGAAAAAAGATTTTCGTAACAGGATAGACTGTGATGATTATCACGCCATATTTTTAGGTACCCAACAAGTGTTTACAGTTTAATTTTGTTTCCTCCCCAGCTCCCCCACCTATAGCTAATTATTTTAGTATTTTATCATCCTCCTAACCTAAAATTCGCAATTCGCTCACCTCTACATACATATGTCGAATCGCATCGCACACTACATGTGGCTGACAAACCTTCCCTTGAATATCAAGTGGCCATAGTTTTAGCCGCTTGCGAGTTGGAGAACGCTACCTACGTGTAACTTAGGTACTGATATATTATCTGATACTACAAAGCTAACAAAGCAGTCTTGCACGTACACTTCGCGCGCTTTTAGCAGACCTAACCTAATTTAATTCTGCAATGGCGCGCAATATCTTTGTAACCAGTAAATAGAGCTATTATAAGTTGCTTTCTTTACAATTCCACATAGTAAAAAAAAATAAATAAAAAAAAATATAAAAAAATTATTATTATTATTATTATTATTTCAATAATAAAATAATTCGGTTGTAATAATTCAAAATAATCAATTTTGCTATATGTATAGCAGATTTTATTAGGCGATATCAGAAAATAACTTACATGTTATATTAAAATTAGTTATGTACATAATAAATATTTTAATAGCCATTGGAAATATTATAATATTCTAACTCTTACCATGCATTGGAGTAATTTTTATGATACGTTGTAGCATTATTTATAAATCAATTGTTGTAAAAATTATCACAGTGATTGTAATACTAGATATAATTATATCAAAGTCATTATTTATAAATCAATTGTTGTAAAAATTATCACAGTGATTGTAATACTAAATATAATTATATTAAAGTTTATCTTTTGCTACATGTATTATAAGTTTTATAAGGTTATTTCTCTCAGTGCAATATTGGCTGAAATCATGACTGTATTTCGAGAAATGTCTGAAATTGTCCATTTGTTCTAAAAAATATTGTATGCTCCAAGGGAGAGAGGGACTTTTTCGACTTGTGTACTTTTTCAATACTCGTCGGAAAAGTCCCTCTTCTCCCCCTAGGTGCATAATATACTATTATCTCAGTAAAAAGATGAATAAATAAAATTTTAATTTCACTAAGATCATAGTTGCGTGGATGCAGAGGATCCAGATTCCTTAGTATCTTAATCTACTTTCTCGCCTCATAAACATCAAGAGTTATCAGCCATCACCCCGGAGGTGATGGAGTACACGAACCCTGATGCAAATATTGAAATAAACATAATCTGGCTCATAAATTTTTCTCTCATATCCTCCTCTCCTTAATTTCAACCACATACAAGGAATAAAGTAAATAAGAGGAATCTTGACTCCTCATTTTTCTCTCGATTTGAAGGAACCTGTTTTTCACTTTTCGTTTAATCAAAAATGAAAGCGCATGTTCTTCACACGGATGCAATGGTGATCTTGTGTGCATATATGCATACATATAGATATATAGCAAATACTCGGTATATATCGTGAGAATCAATTGCAGAGGGAAGGTAAGTGCGACGTACAAGGGACGGCGTTTACGCGGACAAAAATGTCGGAGATTAAATCAAGGCGGGGTACCTCCCCCAAGGATTACCATGGCGGAACATCTAGCGTCGAGCGGAGGACGACAATGTGGTAATTAATCGACGCAAGGCAGGACGACCTCCGATTCCCTCACTTATTTCTCTCTCACTCTCTCACCCCCCTCCCCCTCTCTCTCTCTCTTTTTTTGTATTCCCCACCATTAAATTTCTCTCTCTCTCTCTCTCCTTCAATATCTCTCTTTCTTCTTACCATCTTTCTTCTTTCGAGATGCTCCAGGTCCTCAGCATCTCGCGGCCAGCAGAGTTCTAGCCAAGAATCGCTCGCGGCCTTTCAAAGCATTCCAAACCGCGAGCAACTCTCTACCCCTCTTTTTCCCTCTTTACCCCTTTTCCTCTTTTTCCCTTTTACCCCCTCTCTTAGTCCCTTCTCTCGCCATGTTTCTCTCCCATCCCAACCCTTCGTCGACTCATTTTATCAGGCGCGTATTCATCGCTTATTCCCTTTTGCACAGATTTCAACAACCTCGTGCCCTTTAATCTCCGATTGAATCAATTACGTAATTAATTGCTTGTGGGATAGTTTGTCCATGCCTTCTTATACTAGCTGTGGCGAGCGAAGAGAATTCCGATACAGATCAATGGCGAGCTTTAATTATTTTGTTGGTTAATAATAATTCTAGGGTGATAAACCTTCACCAAATATATAGCAGGGGATATTTACCAGAGTTTTTGAAACAAAATTTAGTGGCATATAATGAAATTGAGGTATTCAATAATAGTTACAGCAATCAGTCAAGTTTATAGTAAATAACATGCTAAATCATCATAAGTAAGCCACACAATGAATACTATTATCTACCATTTTCATGGCACATTTAACTTTATATGTCAGGAAGAGGAAGCCTAATTTAAAAGACAAGCCTAATTAGCCTAATCCTTAAAGGAATGTCTCTCTTCAAATTATTCATGAAAATATAAGTACTGATATTTTATATTATTTTCGCTTATGTTTCGGTAAGTTTTTTGCTGCAAATCACACTAAGTTAAGGTTTACTAATCACCAAAGCAAGAAATCAACCATAAATATTACTTGACGATAGTTAAATTGTATCAATTGTAAGAAAAATTTACCAAATATACTATTATTCCTCCTTTTGAGGAATTAAAACTCGATGTCTCATTTCAGTTAAAGAAAAGTTAATAAATTTCGCATAATATCATTCAGGAAGCAATGGAAAAATTGAAGGATAGCACTTCGTTGACAAATAAAAAATTATGAGAAATGTTCTTTCTCTAATAAAAATCTTCTTGCTCTTTGAGTTTCAATCAGTGAAAAGTCAGCAAGAATCATTAAAATATACATCTGGCTTCTTTATACAGTGAAAAGGCTATAATTTTCCAGTCAGGTTTCACTCATTTTCTAGTAGAAGTGTCACTGAAATTTCGGAAATTTGTTCTATTGTGAATCAGTAAATATTCAGTGATTTTGCATGAACATTTCTTCTACGATGTGGTATGAGAAATTTATTAAGCAACAAAATATCTTTTTGAATACATTTTGTGAACATGTAAAAACTTTTGTTCAGAAAAAACATGTATCCCTTAATTATATGTGTCCAAAGTTGTTTCAACGTAATTTATAAATTCGAAGTAACATCAGGATACGTATTGTTTGTTACTGAATGCCAGTCGAATTCATTTATTAATAAGTCAGGGTAGCGATTTGGCGAACGATTTCAAATTTACGGTCATTTCCCGGTTTTCCCTGTCAAGGATTTAAATTTTCCCGGTCAACTAAAAGTCACATATTCATATTTGTTGAAAAACGCAAATATTTATTTCATTTCGTGACCTTCATTCTAAACATCCTTTATCAAAATAAATCAAGAATCGCAAAAACAAATAATTTTTAAAAAAATACTCAAATTTCTCATGGAAAAATATAATTTCTTTATAAAAGTTATAAAAGTTTAAATTTCAAACCAAGAGGATGAATTTTCAACTAAAATGATCAATATCCAACTAGAGCACTTCAATTTTCAGTGATGGAGGTGAATATTCAAGGAGAATAATAGTCAAATAGAAATATTAATTTTCTACCCAAAAATACAATGTACTAACAAAATAATTGAAATTTGAACTGAAAAAATAAGTGTTTTCAACCGAAAATGGAACAGTAACATTTTGAGTTTAAAAACCCAATTTTATGACAAACATAAAATTTTTTAACTAAAACAAAGAATCATCAACTGAAAGAATTGAATTTTCAAACAGAATAATTAATTACAGCAAAAAAGATAAATTATTGTCAACCAAAATTTTAATACTCAAATTCTGAATTAAATCAAACAAATGAAGTTTTAACTACAACTAGGGAATTTTCATTTGGGATGAGTTCAATTTTCAGTCGGAAAAATAACTTTCAACCAAAAAAATTATCTTGTATTTAAAAAATTACTTTCAAACAAATCGATTTTGAAGCAAAATGATGAATCTTCATTGTAAATGTTTAACTGAAGCAGTTAAATTTCAAACCAGAAAGAAGAGTTTTCACCTGAAATGATGAACCCTCTACGAGAATAGTTGAAATGTCGACCAAAAAATAATTTTTCAACAAAATTTGCGAATTTTCAACGAACTAATTAATCAATCCACAAAGACGAATATTCATCCAAATAGTAAAATTTTGAACTAGAAAAGATCATTTTCCACTAAGAATAAAACAGTTAAATTTCCAATTAGAAAAATCAATTTTAAACCAAACTGAGGGATTCTAAGGTAAAATTCTTAATCTTTAACTAGAATAAATGTATTTTATGCAAAAAGGTGAATCTCCAACCATGAAGATTAATCTTCTACAAAAGAGGCGATTTTTCAACAAAGGAAATAAATTCTGAAAGAAATAGTTTAGTTTTTAAATTCAAAAATTAATTTTCAACTATATACTTGAATCTCCATCAGTAAAACTTTTATAAATCAAAATGGAAAAGTTATAAGAGTTTTATAAAGCATCACTGAAAATTTTCTATGACGCTTCTTTATTGGAAAAGATTAAATTTAAGTGGAATTCCATGGAATATCTACTGATTTAGCAGTTGGTTTTGAAGACGAAATTTTCATCCTGGAATATTTGTAACTGCTCGTGATTGTTGAGCATTGTACATTTTTTAAACTCGAATATATGTTTTGTTCCAGAATCATATTTGCAATTGCAGCTCGACAATTTTAATGTCCTAATAACTTCATGGATATGCTCGACACGTGTAAACGATGGAGACACTGAAAAAGGTCCGTATATAGAATTTTTGGACCTCCAAAGAAGCATGGAGAACATGACTTTTCAATAAACTTTACAAGAACTTTACAAGCGAACTAATTTTTTGTATATTTCTAGACCTACAAATTTATCCAAAAACCCGGGTCCACTCAATTTTCCTGGTGGTTAGGTTAAATATTTAGAAAATTATTTTATTCAACTAATCTCAATTAAATGCTGAATAAGCTTTCTTTTTTAAATTTTCCCTCAACTTCCAGTATAATCCACAAATTGACCTAAAAACCCAAGGTCACTCGATTTTGCTGGAGGTTAGGTAAAATGTACAGAAAATAAGTTTGTTTAACCAAACCTAATTTACATCTATTGAAAAGTAATGTTTTTCATGTTTCTATTGAACACATTGAGATGCCAATCTTCAAGAAAACATAAAATTTGGTGTGGTTTTGAGTATAGCAAAATTTTTGCGCCACGAAAAAAAAATGAAGGCAAAATAAAAATTTCGATTGTTAAAATTGAGATGACAACAAACAAACAAACAAATTTGACTCCAATAGTTTTCTATGATGCTCCTGTAAATTTGCGATATTTTTTTTCTACGTTTTGGTACTATTTAAAAATGAAACCTTATAAAGTAAATCCAAACTTTCTTTCTACATCTCATGTAAAAATCGAATCTAAAATAAAAATTCCGTCCGTCTCCGTAAATCCTTAAGGGAGTGGATCTGCAGACCTTTCAGGGCGTTTGCAACTTTTTGATCACATACTTTATAAAACGGTGATGGTGAATCGAACGGCAATAGATTCCGCAGGTTGCAATAAATTTTCTGATTGAATCGATCTACGACGACCGGATCGGGAATTTCTTTCACGGCCGTTGTGCGTACTTGCGTACGTGGAAAGGCTTTACTTTAAATTAATAATAAGTCCTTGCTACATTGACGCGTCCTCGATGCACTTGCATCGGGGGCAATGTGATGCCATTGGCTTTGAAAAAAATTCTCCGGCCGTCGCGCGTACCGGCAATCTTTGCAAGAAAATCTCATAACTATGCGGGAAAAGTTAGGTTAACAGACTTTGTGATAGCCTCGTGCGACCGGTATCGTTCAATATTAATCGATTGCGGCCTCCGAGCAAAACATTGAGATTGAACACGTTATATACTTCGGAAAGAAACGTATTTTTCAACCTCTAACAGTTTGCCGTGCCTGTTTTCGAAATCACCACGTTTTTTGTCCCTGCACGTTATTCGCATGATATGTGCCAACTTTCGAAAATTTTCTTAATTGCAGAGATTATTGCTTTTAATTACTTCATTAAAATTAATATTAGACTTTTTACCTTCAGGTCACGCACTTCCAAGTAAGAGTGCAGTTATATTCTGCATATGGTTGCAAATTATTGCAATTGCATTGGCAATTGTGATTATGATTGACTGGAAGTGATTACAGGTGATGAAAAGTGGTTTTTCTGTCAATCTGTCTTGCGGTCTTCAAATAAAAATAAAAAACGAAATTTAATTGAAGTTCGTCGTTTATTCCTAAGTTTCGGCAACACTGCGTGCCTTTTTCAAAGAATCTAATAAAATAGAAATGGAAGATAACATAATTAAAAACAATTTTCACAGTCTGTATAAAGGACGTGTAAAGTAAAAATAATAATATAAATACCTGGATTGAAATAATAATGAAAATGGTTCAATTTTGGAGTCAATGAATGTCAAAGAAGAATGAGTTGGACTATTTTATAGAATTCAAAAGTATTGCTTTATATTGAAAGACATGTCGAAAAAACGAAGATATTCACAGAAAAAGCCTCATGAAATTGAAGAGGCTTTGTTCATTTTAGACTACATACTTAATTAAAACAAAAGAAAAGAACGAAGAAACTTTGGGAATGTTTTAAGACAAACAACGGGCATTTGAATAAGCAGAATTTAAATAAATTAAGGCGATAATACAAATATAAGGATGGAGGCGAAATCTGATGAAATCGACGTTGAGGAAAGCGCGCCAAAGCGACTGAATTTTACTGAATTTTGAATTTACCTGATTATGCTTTGATAAATTTTGTTTATATTCATAATTTCTATCTGTTATTTAATAGCTGTTTTCTGATTTTTATTCATGAATATGGATTCGATAACATATTTTTTGGTCTCATTGGATATTGTTTCTATGTTTGACAACATTATAATTATGGATGGAAAATATCCAATTTAAATATAAAATGGACACAATTAAAAAGAAACTTCACAGAAAAATTAATTCATTTTCTTATTACGCTCATTTGGTTGAAAATTTTTAAGTTTTTTGTTGAAATAGAATCATTTTGTTAAAAATGCGACTATTTTGTTGTAAAGTTGAAGGGTGGAAATTCAAAAACGTATAAGAGCCATTTCAAGAAGGGTCAATTTTCCACCTATCAAAAAACGAAAATGACCCTTCTTGAAATGGCTCTTATACGTTTCCCTTCAGTTATATTTCTGTTTCAAAGTTGAACTACTTTGTTGAAAATTTATTGTTTTGGTTGAAGATTCATTAACGTTGTTGTTGGAAACTCTTATTTGAACAAAAAAAACTCGAGCTACATATCGGGTTAAAAATGGAACATTTCTAAAAAATTCAATTGTTTAGTGAAAAAAATAATTTTTTCTTCAACGACTGAAAAACTTCAAAGAATAAAATTTTGGACTCTGTGAATTCCCGGACAAGGAAATATTCGGGGCATAAAATTCCAGACCACGTAAAAATGCTAAAGTGGAAAATTTCTGAAGAATGAAATACTCGGCAATTAAAGTATATTATTATTATTATTTATCAGCATTTGGAACTCGAAAGTTCATTGCCTCATCTACCCATTATTCATCCACTCATTATAATCATATCCTAGTTCTACCAAATCTTTTTTTAAATTATCCCTCCACCTGATTCTTGGCC
>WSXT02150236.1:0-10292 GCA_011762715.2 Neuroterus valhalla
AAATCCCTAAGAGTAGGGGGCTGGAATACAGCCCACACACACCTAGAATTTGTGTGGTAATACCGAAATTCGGAACAATTGTGCTATAAATTAATTCCTAAAATTTGTCGCGTGATATACATCATAGGAGCACTTCAAACACAAGGTTTTTTGATGCGTGCGCAATGTTGGGATTCCGGGACGAGGGCCATACCGCTGAGCCACTGACATTGATGGTATTCCATTCTTCCACAAGTAAGCTTACCTATCAGTTAGCAATGGTGCGGATTTAAGAAAATTTATATTTCTGAAACGGAGGTCCACTATCAAAAAAGCCAAGACACGTGTCGCATCATTTACAATAAACTATCGATTAAACATAGTCCGAACAAATATCGAATTTCCTATACCTAGACCTCCCCTTGTTAGTAGAGTTAATTCATCCTCTGCTTCTGGATTAGTATGTTCATACCTTCTAATTGTTCCTTGTGACCATCTATGGCACCAATCTAAGATTCTGAGAGAGTTCGAGTTTTTCAAAATGATAGATATTTCCGCCTTATACTTCATTCTTCCAAATTACAGGATCAGTGTGGAGAATACGCATAACAATAGCTAAGTGCGTCATTCTCAGCAACTAAATCAAATATAAAGCCTCTTGCAGCGCTCACTACGAGCCTGAAGCTTGTGCAGCGTGCTCAGATAAATCAGAATCAAAGTCCAGTCATACCTCGAAAATTCGAATCTCTATAACTCGAACTTTTTTTTGGCCCCGGCTGGAATCTAATATTTTCCATGTTAATATTTCTCGATAATTCGAAGAAAATTGCATGCCCCGCCGTCATAATAACATCTGTAATTCGAAGTACAGCAGTGAGTAACTAAGTGCTTGTATAAATAGACCCCAATAAAGAACCCATTCGATGTGTCGAGAAAGAAGTTGAGAGAAAAAAGAAAGATTTTGTCTGCTTCTGAAAATTCTTGTTTCCAACCGGATAAATACATCTCATTTTCCATTATTAGGAACATCGATGGCGGAATGGATGAAATCTGCTCGGGACCAGAATATTCCCTTATCGGGTCCTATAGTGCAAGAAAAAGCTGAATTCTCTGCGGCTCATTAAGGATACCACATGACTTCAAAGCTAGATCAGGGTGGTTAGAAAAGTTTCAGAATAGGAATAAAATCATCTATAGGAAATTAGGTGGCAACAGCCCCTATGTTGTGGCAAACATATGCGAGAAGTTTCTCACCGATATTTGACCTAGCTCATTAGAAATGCATGCAGAAGGAGAAATCTTCAATGCAGATGAAACAAGTCTTTTTCCAATTTTTTACCAGATTGAACTCTGACATTCAAGGGAGATACTTTTCACGGTGGTAAGAAAAGCGGAGATCGTGTTACTGTCATGGTCTGCGCTAATGTGTCTGGTTGAGAAAAACTAGAGTTTCTGGCAATAGGTAAGTCAAATGATACAGCATATTTCACGGGAGTCAAGTCCTAAACAGTGCTTTACAAGAGCAATAAAGAATCTTCGATGACCAGTTCAGTATGAGAAGACTAGCCTCATAAAATTGATCACAAGTTTCAAAAAGAGATTCGGAAAGTTCTCCTATTTGTGGATAATTGTCTAGGTCATCCAATAGTCCTCATTCAAACTTTAAAAGCCATCAAAGTGTTCCACTTACCATGAAATAACTTTCTGTTAATTTCAAACTTCTCCATAACAGACATCAACAGAATTGAAGATCACCATATCCTCCCATTCCCTGGTGCATCTCAGCCTGTCGAAATTTTCACGTTTGATTATAATTTTCCCGGCTTGATGAGATTGCCTGGAAGAATATTTTCACACTGCCCGCGTCGAACGCACTCCAAGCAAGCCCGTCTGAAGAGGTGGGTACGGTGGGTAGCACTACCCACCTGAAATTTCTCAAGGTGGGTAATAACCCACCTGAAAATCTGAGCAGAAAGAGAAATTCGATTCGGAGTTTAACCAATCAGCACAATAGTCATATTCAGAGGAAGCTGACCACCTCGATCTTGAAATTCTCATGAATGAATACATTTCTAGAAATTCGGAATGATTCTTAACGTTCGCGCTTTGTAAGTGAAGTGGTGGATCATAGGAAAAACCTTTTGTAATTCAAAACGATAAATAAAAGTAATGGAATTGGTATAAAACTATGAAACATCTCACTTTATTACATTTTTTTAGTAGGACTTGAGGAATGAGTATAAATCCCCCCCCCCTCCGCCCACCGGGAGGAAAAACTACCCACCTGGACTGACCTCGTTTTGCCGGCCCTGACTCCAAGGAGAATCTAAAATACGTTCTACGGGACGGATGAACGTATTATGGGCGTTTATACTCTTATGTCCAATAATTCGAAGTTTTGTTTTCGGTCCTGGAGCACTTCAAATGATCGATATTTCACTGTAATACAAAACTGGAGCTTGAACAGCATTCCCAGATAAATTAAAATGAACAATACAAGCCTCGAGCTTGTGAAGCGTGCGCAGATGAATCAGAATAAAATAAACCAAAGAAGATAAAATAATCACTTTAATAATCATTAGAAGTCGATTACTATTTTATAGCACGGATAAGAAAAGCGAAACGAAGTATAATTATTTACACGGTCATCTTTAATGGTCGCCCGATGTGATGTTCATGAGAAACCGACTAAAAGAAAGTGAAAAGCCGCTCTAGGATTGACGGAATCAAATAGAGGATGGTAAGATAAGTTTGGGTCTTGATAGGTCAGAAAGGCAATATGCAAGATCTTCCTTTGCACGCAGAAGGAGGCAGAGCTTTACAATAGGTGTCTCAAGCTCAGTAGTAGCGATGCGGACCGTCACGACACGAACTAAGCCATCCTCTCCAGGATGAACCTCAGTCGCTCTACATAATGGCCACTTGGATGGTGGAATCATCCGATTGGACTCCTTCAAAATGGCCAGATCTCCTATCTGTGAAGACTGTTGACGTTGGCGCGATTCAGGTAGTGTTCAAAGGGAACGCAGTTCTTCCGAAGGCCATCGGTGCCAGAAATTTTCCTGCATTTTTTGGATAATTTTCCACCTCTTATTGGCAGGATCGTGGTCCTGCATCAGCGAAGGCTCAGGAACAGCGGTAAGTGGAGCTCCAATAAGCCGATGACCTGGGGTCAGAGCAGATAGATCACCAGGATAATTAGTGATCGCTTGTAGTGGTCGTGAATTCAGACACTCCTCGATCTGAGATACGACCGTTGACAGATCTTCGAAAGTTTAAGGTTCTGTGCCTACAACTCTTTTCAGGTGATGTTTTGTGGACTTGACGGTGTCTTTCCACAGTCCACCGAAGTGTGGTGCCGGTGGGAGACGAATCGTTAAATAGTTTGATCCATGGACAAAGCATCGGTGATGCCCTTCATGGTACGTGAGGCCTCCGTGAAAAACGCCCCCAGCTCAGCATCTGCCCCGATAAAATTCGTGCCCTGATCACTTGAGAGAGTGGAACATATGCCCCGTCGTGAGGTGAAGCGTCGATAGGCAGCTAGAGAGGATAAAAAAGTGTAATCGGAAACTGCCTTGATATGTACAGCAAGAGTGGACGTGCAAAGGGAAACCGCAATGTATCCGTTATGGGATTTTTGTCCACGCCCGGAAGGTACTCTGATTCTTATTGGACCCGCAAAATCGACGCCATTGTGTAAAAAGGCTCTACTTATGTGTACACGATTAGAAGGGAGATCGCCTAAAAGCTGCCTGGCAGTGGCAGCGCGATGACGAATACATACTACACATCGCAGTATTCGAGACCCAACATCCTTGCGACCACGCAGGATCCAACATTGACGTCTCAGAGTAGAAAGAGTGAGCTGGGTACCCCCATGTGAGGTACGGAGATGGCAACTGTCGACCACCAGATCAGTAAATGGAGACGTTCCCAGCAAGATATATGGATGTCTCTCATCAGAGTCTGAAATGGAATGTTTCAGACGGCCACCAACCCTGAGAAGCTGCCGAGCATCTAGGAAAGGATATAACTTGATAAGCGGATAACATTTTGGTGAATCCTCTATTTCCTTATTCGAAAGATTGGAAATAGTGAAAGAGAAGTAGTCCTGCTAAAAACTTCGAACCCAGTACAATTGAGCATAAGTGAGCTCAGATGGAGTAAGGACTCGAGGATTCGCATAAAGATATGCACGATTGATGATTCTGCGTCCCCTCAAATTATGAATATATCGAATGTACCATGGTGTCACTCGACCTAATTTTCCAAGAGAAGATGCAAAACGCTCCCACATGTGGAGGTGAGCTACTATCGTCTTTTGAATGACAACAGGTCTTTCCAGGTCGGCATCGATGTCGAAACTTGCATCGAATGTAGGCCAAGGAACGATGATCTTTGACAGTCGATTCGGACCAACTCACCAGAGCGAATGAGCCCCCATCTACCTGGAAGAGAGGTCTCGGGTAGCACAATCCGCAGGGTTCTCGGTTCCAGGTATATGGTGCCAATAGGCATCTGGGAGTGACAATTGTACATAAGACACATAGTTGGCAACAAACGTATTTCAACTGCATGAAGGACTTCTCAACCATGCCATCACGTTCGTGCTATCAGTCCAGAGATGCACTGATAGCACTTTAACATTCTCTGGCGAAAGAGTTTTCTGAACGTGAAGTGTAAGGCGGGCAGTTGTACCTCACAGAGATCTAATTGGAAGATAGACAACTGTTCAATGAGCGTGACCTAAGACTTAGAGCAAATATCTGATGAACAAATAACACCTTGATTTGGGACAGTTCTCAGATAAAGATCTTGATGGTATCTAGTTGCCGAAGATTCTCGAAGAGGCGAATCCATCATTGGAAGGTATCTTCCGGAAGTGGATCGTCTTATCCAATCTTGAGTAGCCAAAGATTCTGCATAAGAATTTTGAAGACAATTGTGACTGGTGAGATTAATCCGAGGGGATCGAAGAGTTCCGATATGTCGGATAAAATTCTTCTCTTAGTGCAAGGTGCTGCAGGGGTAATCACGGTTGATCATCCTCTGATGGCTGACACGTTAATCCTAAAGTATGAAACTCATCTCCATCATGCCATGAACGGGACTGAGATTTTGCCTTCCAATCTTCATGAAACTGATCTCGCAAGTGCAGCGTCATTGGATGCCCACTTGCGGAGGGGGGAATCCACCCGATTTCAACAGATTGATATGTTCCGTCTGCAATGCTAGAGCTGATTCCACGTCATCAGCACCCGCCAAAACATCGTCAACATGGGTACGCCGAAGCAGGATGGAAGCAGCTCCAGGCCACCGATGTCCTTCGTCTGTGACGAGTTGCTGGATAGTGCGTAACGCCAAGTAAGGCGATGATGATAGTCCAAACGTGACGGTAGTCATCCGGTATTCCCGAATCGGTTCATTTGTGGATTTGAATTTCCACAAAATGCATTGACAGTCGCGATCGTCAGGACAAATCTTGATTTTGAAGAAACATCTTTTCAATATCAGCTGAAAAAACTACCGTGAACATTTGCCATCGAATCAAGATATCTGAGAGCTCTGCATGCGATTTCGGTCCAGTGTGTTAGTAGTCGTTGAAAAAAGAACCGGTTGGAGTTCGATGAGAGCCATTGAAAACTTTTCTGAGTTTTTTAGTAGTACTATTTCCCTTGAATACATCGTGATGTAGCAGATATACACGGGGTGGATTTGGAGACGAGGTTGGATTTACTATTTCCATGTGACCCAGAGAGAAATAGTCAGACATGAACTTAGCATAGGCAGTACGAAGACCCGCATTCTTGAGTAGTCGACCTTCCAATTTGAGGAAGAGTAATTCAGCTCGAGCTCTTGAATCTTTAGGTTTGCTGATAGGTCCCTTCAGAGGTAGGCGAACAATGTAGCGTCTATCAGAATCACGAAGGTGCGTGGTCTCAAATTGTTGTTCGCAAAACTGCTCTTCTGTAGTCAGTAATGCAGATGCAGGTAGAGCTACCTCTTCTTGTTCCCAAAAGCGTTGAAGCTGAATTGATAGGGTGTGCTCGATTGCACATGACATGCTGATAACTGGTTTGGATTGATCTGTTTGAGCCTGATCCTCATTTATAAGTATTCTACTTGATGAGCCCACGGGTCGTCTTGTGAGAATCCAACCCATTGTAGTATCTTGTGCCACCACTCTCTTGTCTGGTCGAGACATCAAGGCTGAGCGTATGATGAGTGCATGGATTTCAGCTCGAAGTAAGAGATGGATATCTGAGTTGGCACTAGGTTTTGGGTCAGCAAGATCAAGCCCTTCTAGTGCGGACCAGGGTTGCGAGACAACTCGATGTGAGGGTGTGTAATTGCTGAGGCAAAGTATGATCAGAGCTTCTGTCTGTACAATGAAGCGGAAAGGCAATCGTGACAAGATGAGAAGATTAACTATGCCTTTTGCACTCCGGACCTAGATGCTCCAACACTGCAGATATGCACAGATGCAAGCCGGCAATCGGGACGGAGACGCTGAATTAGAATTTTTGAAATAAAATTACCTTCCGAAAATGGATCAATCATACAACGAGCCTGGGCGTAGCGCCCATCCTTGCTCTTTACTATCACAAGTGCCATCGCTAGTAGACTTGGTCCAAATGTGCTAGAGGTGACATGAGAATTTATTGATTGTCATGTCTGGCTTTGGTCGATTCTTGCATTGTTGGACGTGAAATATCGCGGCAGAGATGGTTGATTAGAGCCGCTCCCTGCTAATGATGCTGGGTCGTGAATGAAGGTATGATGACGATCATGACAGGTGCGACATAGATTATTAGAGCGACAGTCTCCAATCCCATGTGGTCCAAAACAATTTTCACGTATACCCTTTGAACGCACGAATTCCTGGTGCTGGCAAGATATTTAGCCTTGAATCCTTCGCAGAAGACCAAGTAATGATTTTTCTGCCAAAGGGTGCAGCTAACGTTAGGCGAAGTTTGCTTGTCAGGCTTCCTTAAAGCGTTATGTGCCTTTACGGAGGGAGTGGATTTGTTCTGTTTCAGAAGAAGAGATTGAAGAGATTGTTGAATTCTGTGCACCAGCTAAATGGCCCATAGACTCGAGTACCTTGATCATGATCGTAAGAAAGGTTTTCAGCTGATCAAACGTCTGTGGTTCCACTTCTTCTGTGATAGAGGTTTCCCAGTCCCGCCGTGAATGTTTTTCGTGTCGTTGCACTGTAATGTAAGTCAACCCATCATCCCGTTTCTCGACAGGACGCTTGAGTGCAGTCAAGGCACCGAAGATTTGCACCATACTGCCACGAGGCGGACAGACAGACAGACAGAGAGACACCGAGGTGGAGTTAAATAAAAGCCTACAGCCCAGTAATATGCTTAGATAAAATAGAATGAAATCCAAAATAGCAGTTGTCTGGAGCTTGAGGTACCCAGATTGAAAACAAATAATAAAGGGGCCAGAAAGGGGCCTACTATTTATCGTTACTAAAGGAATTTTACTAAGGTTAAAGAGGTCTGGAGCCTAAGGCAGCATACAGATAACAAAAAAGAACATGATGTCTTCTGTGGTAGTTCCACAATCGTTGCGCTAAAAGAGGCTTCGGGCAAGGTGGCCTTGGAGACTGCACCTTGTCAATATCGCTGTCGTCTATCCACTCTTGATCGGGGTCCAGCGAGGTCCTTCATTGGCATTCCCTCTGGAGTAGTTTCGGGAAAACCCGTACTGCTGGTCCCGCGCGCTCTAGCGTTGCCTCTGACGAACTACAGGATTTTCAAACTACACTCATGACGCGTTAGTGAGCCACTCGTATAGAGCCAGTTTTCCGGCTGTTCATGCTTGAGTGATTCTGTCTCTCCCCCCGAGCCTTGCACGACGACCCCTCAAGCTCGAAAAGGCTGTGCCAAAATTCGCAGTATAGAAGTTATTTGCTTTGAGCCTTGCGATGCACGAATTCACGCACCGGTTCAGAGACTCTACACACGGTCCTGAGTGTTTAAGATAGCGTAGTCGGTCGTCGCTTTAAATCTGGTTCAAACTTGATTTTAATTGCTTCTCGTTTGAGGACCGCATACTCCTGATCCCGGTCCTCTAACGCGGAATGAGTGTAGTTTGCGCGCCCGTTAGTTTTTACGTAAAATCAGCTTGTCTAGCTCCAAGTCCTAGTGGCAACCATTGGAATTCTCTTGTTTAAAATATTTTGCTATTTTGGTCCTCCCTTTGTTGTCTCAATCACTCCAAAGTATTTGAAAAAATCATGATTACGTTTCTTCAACCACCTTTTCTCACTATCCAGAAATACATCTGGGTTCAAAATCAGATTGGGACCAGGATTAACTTTCATATCATATCATATCATACCTGGTTTTATAACCATTTTCTTGTTAAATTGATTCTCAAAATTTTCGATTTGAAAGAAAAGACTGGTAAATTGTTTAAATTGTCTAAATCCAAACAATCTAATTGTCGTTGGAGTTGTTTTCTCTGCTTATTCAGTATAAAAACTTTTATATTTCGAATAATAAAAATAACTTGTTCTTCATTACGTAATATTCAAGCATTTTATGAATTAAAGTACACTCATCGATCACTCTAACGTGAACTTTTAAGGACCATATGTACACTCTACGAACCCTGTTCCTTAGTATATTCACAATATTAATAAAAAGAACTAGACTTGCAAGTCACAAAGTAAACAACTTCTATACTGGGCATTATGGCTTTGCCTTTTCGAGTGTGCGTCCAGGCATCTGGTAGTTTTGCTCTCGAATAAATCCTTTTTCCAGTTTTCTTTGTGAGAACTATTCATGAAGGGGTCCTATTTGACATATTAAAAATGTTACTATGAACACGAGGGGGAACCCAGTTTTTTTTAAACATACACGAATTTTGTATTTGCGTAGGCAGGTGAATCCCATTGCACTGTAGAGCAAAATGTCCAGCAGGTGAAAGAAAGAGAACTAAATTATGATCAAATTTTGATGGAAGAAAAATCCGTTATCTTCAATAGGTTCCAAATTTTGGTACATTGAAAATTGCGCACTTTTTTGGATTTTCAGCGAAATATCGCTAAGTCTCAAAAACCACTTTACACCTTTATACCAAATTACTTTACAGATAAGTGTTCCACAAGTGAGTTAACGAAGATTCAATTTCCTATCATTGCAAAAAAAAATGATGTTCTCAAAAGTTGACTTTTTTGCCTATTTTCAGGGAAAAGAAAAAGGTTTAATTTTTTTTTTAATAAATCATTCCAGGTAAAGTTTGCGTTAATGGTGCTAAGAGATAAAGTAGAGAAAACGAAAATCTGCTTACATCTGGAAAAAGTCTTTAAGCCCTATGAAATTGGCAATTGCGAGGTCTCAGAAATTCCATTTTTCTGGGAATTTTTTACCAAACCTGGGTTTCGAGAAATATCTCCTTTCCGGCCAGTCTCACAAAAAAATTTGGATGAAATAGTTAAAAATGGAGTCAATTAGGCTCAAGCAAAAGAAAGTGTCCCAGCCCCAATAGGTCACGAGATATGACCTTGAAAAGTGCACACTTTCTGCATAGAGGCACCTGAGTGTACCGTCAAGTAGAAGTACGGCCATATTTTGAAGTTTGGGTACCAAGTAAGTGTGTAAAATTCATCGCATATGCATAATACGTCTTTTGCCGCTAATTAACAAATAATTGTTTATGCCAAAATATTTCTGTCACCTTTTTTGATTACTTTTATACCATTTTTTTTGTGTACTTTTGTCGCAAAAAAGTGGTTGTAATTCACTGGAATGGTATAATTCTCTTTTTATCAATAAATAAATGATTTTTGATAATTTTTGGATAATTTTTCATGACAAGATCTTGTTATAGCCACTTTCGAGTAGTGTTTCAGTATTTTGTAGCAAGAAAGTGCTGTAATTTGCAGTGATCTCTGTAAATTGTAAATAATATGCTGTGACTTTTCTCACATAAAAAATAAGTAAGTAATTGATCAGTTGGAAGTTATTACGTATCAATGTAATTCTTTATTAGGAAAACATTAATGATGAAAAAAGTAATGAATCAAATTGGTTGCACTTGAAAGTTCTCTAAATAATTTCGTAATATACGTTAAAAATGTATCACATTTGCAGACAATTATGATTACTTTCTTGCCACAAAGATACTGAAAAAATGCTAACAAGCGGCTATTAAAAGATTTCGTTCTCAAAAATTATTTAAAATAATGTATTTATTGATAAAAAAACATATTACACAATTTCAATCGATAACAATCACTTTTTTGCGACAAAAGTACCAAAAAAAATGACCAATAAGTCAGAGGCGCACAG
>WSXT02150247.1:0-10291 GCA_011762715.2 Neuroterus valhalla
CTCCTGCAGCGATTTGGTTACTCGCTCAGTGTACAAAATTAACCTATAAAAATTCGTTTGCAATGATAAAACGCAACAAGTTTCGCTTACCCCGAAAGGGATTTGGCTTAATGGTATAATAATAATAAAAGTGCTTCCTTCCTGCTGAAATATATTTTGTTGAATTTGAAAATTTACCTGAATCTGGATTATTGGTGAGAACAGAAGAGGGTGGATCACGTGAGCAGGCGCTCAAATGTCGACCAAGCTTTATGCCGTCGTTGGCTAAATTGCCCACTTTGAAGACTGCTGCTGACAGCAGTACAAGAAGTAAAAACACTCCCGTTCCGACCAGAACGAGACAAGCATGAATCTCGATTTTTGGTGGAGGTGCTTCCGCAGGCCATGGTAACGACAGGTAAGCTAGAATAAAATCATTATTTCTTTTATTATCAAGCTGTAATAAAATTCGATTATCCAAATAAATATTTTTCATGATTCGTGCAACGGAAATTCGACTTTCGCCGCCTCCTGAGCGATGCGAATCTGGCGGATTACTGCCGAGATTTCTATTCGCCACTAGTGGCGAATAGAAATCAGCTAGAGCAGCGAAAGTAAATTAGCTGTGAAGGCATAAGGAATTTGAGAGTATTTTGTATTTAGATGTTGTATATTGTGCGACATTTGTGAAAACTTGGCACGTACAACATACGACATTCTTTGCAAGAAATGTAGGAAAAGGGCGATACTCCGTCTTTCAAAAGAGTGCACGCGAAGTGCCAAATTTATCTACTGTCTTGGATTCGTATGAATATCATAAAATTCCATTCAATTCCATTTTATTTTTCTGCAGCTCTAGTTTAACTAAAATTAACAGAATATTTTAGATTTTCCTAATTTCTTCCAAGTTATTTGAGATTTCAACCCTTATTTCTTATCAATTCATCCTCAATTCTTTCGAACTCTTTTCGACTCCTTAGCATTCTCTTAATTCTTAGTTCAAAATTCAAGTAGATACATATTATCTTGTATGGCTGTAAATCCAATTTTTCGGTATAATGATCAACTATTTGATTGAAGAGATTCTTTTTTGTGGGGAATTCATATTTTTGGTTCGAAATTCCATTAATTTGTTTGAAATTTAAAATTTTTGGTAGAGAGTTCAATTATAGGGTCATTCGAATTTTATCGTTTTCAAACGAAAGCGTTGAAAATTGAAGAATTTCGAAAAAGAAACTTTGAAGATTGGAAAAATTTCGAATCGATAGAATGCTCAAATTAATCAATTCTCAATTCAGAGAGGACGACCGAGATATTTCGAAAAATAAAATTCACGGAACTGTGAAATTCCCGAAGAAGAAAACATTTAGAATTGAAATTTTAAAAATGATTAAATTCTCGACTGCATAAGAATTTAAAAGAGAAAATTCATCGATGATTTTATAATATTACAAAAAATTCCCGAAAAAAGAAAATTCTTGACGTTGTACAATAATACCAAATTCGAAAATTTGGAATTCGAAAATCTCCGACAGGAAATTGCCGAATCATGAATTATTCGACACGTGGAAATTCCCAAAAAAAGAAAATTCCCTAATTTCAGCAATTAAAACCAAATTTTTTTTATTTATGATTTATTATTTTATTCGATTACAATTTTCAAAGATTTTTGATACATATATTTTCGAATTATTGTTTGAATTGAAATAATATTTTTCTAAACTCCATGAACATTCTTTTTAATTAGGACAGTATTGAAAAAATGATTATACTTGAACCTCAAAAAAAAGAACATTTTTTTTCCAAAAATTGAGAAAAAAATGTTTCCAAATTTTTTCTCAAGTCACAATAATAATACTTTCACTCAAAGGCTGTTCGCATTTTAAAAAATTATTGCATGGAAAAATATGTATTTTTCTTATCGTTTTTTCGCTTTCGAGGAATAATATGAAAACAAGTGTATTCAAAATAGTTCAACAAACTTTCATCGATAACAATTCCAAATATAGAAGTATTATTAAATAAATACTCAGTGTGCAACTTAACCAATAATAATTCGTTTCCAATGATAAAGCGTAACCGAGTTACGCTTACCCCGAAAGTTATTTGGCCTGATGGTATATTAATAATAATAATCAAAATTAAAAATTGGACTTTTCATTTGGGAATCAAATTATTTCGCGAAAGGTTCCTCTTTCTATTAAATAATTATATTCTCTTTTTCTTCGTTTTTAAAGATTCAACTATTTTGCTAATAATTCTTCTTCTTGATTTAGAAATTCATGTATTTCGGCTTAAAAATTCATCTTTTTGGTAGAAAATTCAATTTCTTGATAGGAAGTTCATCTTTCCATTCGAGAATTCAACTATTTTGTTGTAAATTGAACGGCCCGAGCGTAGAGGCTGTTGTGGAATCCAGCCGTTCAATTCGTCACTGATGAGAAAATTCAACCATCTATTTTTTTTTTTACTTTTCAATGAAGCTTGATTATTTCATTCGGAATTCGACTAGCTCTTATTTCAGCAGTTTGTAAGAATTTCCAACAGATTCCTGCAGGAGACTGTGACCTCCTCAGTGTGCAACTTAACCAATAATTATTCGTTTACAATAATAAAGCGTAAACAAGTTACGCTTACCCCGAAAGGAATTTGGCCTAATGGTATAATAATGATAATAAAAGGTTAGCGTGCGGAAATATGGCATCCCCACACATTTATCTCACAGTAGATGAATCTGGCGCTTTTCGCACACCCGACAGTCGCGGAATGTCACCATTCTCACCAAAAGCCTTAAATCCCGGAGTTCCTTCAAGTCCGTTATTAATTAAACCCCGCAAATTTTGAATTCGTCTGAAATTTTCCAAAGAATCAATTTCCTTAAGAACCCTCCAATCACAAGCCTTAATTCGACCTGTAAACTCTGCGCCAGAGAAAAACACAGACTCAAGAAAATTGTTGTCGGCATTAACTATTTTTGGAAGACTGATAAAAGTTTCCTGAGAAGTTCTTATTGTAATCCGAGAAGCGTTCGGAGGGTGAGATTTGGCTTGATTTGGGGAAAATTAGGGGTCGAAGGGGATTGAGAGGGTCGTGTTCAACCTAGCACACATACCCTCAATAATAGGGTCCAGTAACGACGGACTTATATTAACTTACAAGTGACGAAAGTCTCGTTGTTAAGGGCTACAGAGTGTGGAGGGTAAGAGGTTACCGAAGAACAAAAACCCTCTAGGCTGAGTTTAACGGCCCCATAATTGAGTACACCTTAATTAAGTCTACGTGCTCGCCACATTTTTGAGTCTACTTTGAATTCGCTTTGCGTTTTTACTTTTTCTTTTCTCCTTCCCTTTCCTTCTCCCTTTTCTACCACTACTTCCTTCGATTCCTCAATTTAAACTCACTCGCAAATATTTAAGGGCCGACATGGAAGCAGTTAAAGTGGAGGGTAAGTTTATAAAGTAAGGACTTTGATAGAAAATGTTGTTTCAGAGGAAGAAGCGGCAAAGACGTTTGAGTAAAGTAATTGGCTAACAAGCTAGTTTGGTATGAATTTCAGAATTGGAGTTTTCTGTTCTTGAAGTGGATGGTCTAATAGGAATAGACATGGATCCATTTCAGGATTGGGAATCGTTTTTTCTGATTTCTCGGAGGGATGATGAATAGTTTCTGCTCTTCTTTTTTGGAGTGATTAGATAGCAATAAATAATTTAGTTAATTTACCTGTAAATCGTTTTACACATCTTGTGGCAATGTAGGCTTGAAGACTCACAGCTATAATTCCATACCAAACAGACCAAAGGCTGTTTACATGAAACCTCGTACAAGATTCTCTTTTTTGAGATTGTCTGGATTTTCTAGACTTGCTTGCAGTAGTGACCCCACTGGCGTTGACACAAGTCACTACAGGAAGAGGTTTTAGTGGCTTCTTACACTTGGCCTGGTTCACCTCGTTGTTATTTTCGTAACCCATCAGGCTTCCAGTCATCGACATTTTGCCCTGAAATGAAAATTATATCTGTAAATTAAATGAACCTATCCCACCGCTGCCACCTTCTTACATAGCTATTATTGAAATATACTTAAAGCTTGTATTGTATGTTTATAAAACATTAACAATTTTTTTTCTCCGAAATCATGGATACTTCTAGCTCTCAAATTCGGTGATTGAATTACAATACTTTTCAGAAATTTATCCTTCAAGCCCCATAAGATTTTATATTTTGTTCTGCCTCATTCTAGTCGAAAATTTTTAAACCACACCCTTTTATATTGTCTTTTTGCGGGTACATTCCTGTTATTCTTGGTGCAGTTTGCAAAAGTTTCTCTCATAAAATGTCAAAAATGCAAAATATCAGCTCTGTTTTATTCGCTTATCCTTCGCTCTGCTTCACTCCCCTGCTTCAAAAATTTCGTGACCCAAGAACTTAAACCATGAAATGCGCCAAATTTACGATCAGACGGACCCTCCTTCGTTTCTCGAGAGCAAGGGATAAAGAATAGATTATCTTTTTCTTGAGGGCTTTCCTCTTACTCTTCTTTATCTCTTATTATTTCTCTTGCTTCTCCCTTCCGACCTCCCTGCCACGCACTTCCGGAAGTTCCAATCGCAGATGCTTATCTCACGAAGAAGACCATGGTGAGAGCTTCTATGTTTTTTTTTTGAGAAGAAAATTATTGAGAATTATTGAAAACTATTATTCAATGTGAGTCGCAGTACCATCTTGTTTTTCTATGAGAACGAAGAATCAAATAAAAAATCCGGGCAGTTTGAGTCATTTGGAAAAATGCTTGAGCTGGTAAGATTAAAGGTTTCATAATAAGTTGATAAGCTTTGTTTTTAGATGTCAATGTTTTGAGATAACTCTACGATTTTTCAAGTACCTTCCCATTTTTGTAAATTTATAAGGATCATGTTTTTTTTTAAGAGTAATCTTGAATATGAAACTTTCTAAGATTCTGGTTTTTCCAAAATTATTCCCATTTACCCAATTGAAAAGCTTCAACTATAATTAATAAATTTGTTTTTAAAATACTCTTCTTTAGTTTCCTGCACAAATACAGGTTGGTGATTTAACGATTCAATTTGATTCATGATTTTTATTCCAAACATTCTTCAACGCAACAGATCAAACTTTGGAAAATACACTAATTCTGAAAAAATATACCTATTTCCCACAAACAAGAATATTCAAACAAGAACATTAATTTTCAAATAGGAAGATTCATTTTCTACAAAAAAATACAATGCTTCAAAAAAAGAGTTGAATTGAGAATTGAAAAAATAATTATTCTCAACCGAGAATGGAGCAGTAACATTTTTAGTTAGAAAAACCAATTTCAAACCAAACATAAGAGTTTTTAACTAAAACAAAGAATCCTAAACTGAAAAAGTTCAATTTTCAACAAACAGATAAATCCATTCTTACTAGAAAACTTGAAAATTCCAAATCGGAATTCTTTCAAACTCAAAACGTTAGACATTCTGAAAATTTCAGATTCAATTTTTGAAAATTGTATAATTTCTTTTTTAGAAATCGAGCACCAAATCAATTTTATCAATTCAAATTTAGAAAATAAATGTGAATCAAAATCATGTTCAATAAATAATGTATGGGATTCTTCAGAATCTGTTTCTAATCTTCGACATTGTAAAACGATATAACTTTATTAATTGAAAACTGGTATTCAACCATTTACTTAGGTTTTCTGATTTTCTCCCCAATTGGAATAAGTTTAATTTTCAGTTTCAAAATAAGAAAAACTACCTTTCAAACAAATTGTAACATTTTCAAAGAAAATGAAGAAATTTGCAAATAAAGTTGTGATTGTTCAAATGAATCAGTTAAATTTTAAACCAGAGAGACGAATTTTAAACTGAAATGACTGAACTTGAACTAGAATAGTTGAATTTTTTACCAAAGAATAAATTTTTTTTTTTTTAAATACAATTTTTTAACGAAATGGTTAGATTTCGAACCAAAAACAGAATATTAACATTCTTGGCTAAAACATTAATTTAAAACCAAACATAAGAATTTCCAACAAGATAAATTTTCGACAAAAATGAATAATATTTTACTCTATAAGATGAATTTTTATTATAAATTAAAATTTTATAAATATTATAAATTAAATTTTATTATAAAGAAGAATTTTTGAATTTTTGAAAAGACAAAATTTCTTCCAAATTCTTGAATTCTGGACGATAGAGATCAATTTCTCACTAAATATGAAAAGAAATCGATTTTCAACTTAACTGAAGAATTTCCTGGTGAAATGATGAATTTCCAACTCGAATAGATGTATTTTATGCTAAAAAGATGAATTTTGAACCATAAAGATTAGTTTTCTACAAAAAAGGCATATTCATTTCTATTCATACATATTCATTTCTACAAATAATAATTAATAATAATGATAATAATAATAATAAGAATAATAATAATAATAAAAGAAAGTAGAATTCATTTTCTACGCCTTTTTTATAGAAAATAATCTGTATGGTTAAAAATTAATCTTTTTAGCATAAAATACATCTATTCCAGTTGGAAATTCATCATTCCACCTGAAAATTAATCTCTTTCATTTCCTACAAATCCATTATATTAGAATTCTACTTCCATTTCTACTTTTCCATAAAGAACATAAATCCTCAAAGAAATAGTTTAATATTAGTAGTAGTAAATAGTTTAAATTTTCAATTGAAACATCAATGTTTATCTAAATACCTTAATTCCCACTAAAAAAAGATAAATTGATTTTCAACAAGAGTTATATTTTTAACCAGGGGAGAATTTTTATTAAAAATAATGCAACTCTAAGAAAAAAATAGTTTACAACGAAAGAGTTTAACTTTCAACTAAGTAGTTAATTTTTTAACTAAAAAAGGATGAATTCGAGATAAATAATGTAAACAAGTTTTATATTATTATTCAGGAATATTTCTTCTTCGAAATAATACTTCTAGCCTGAAAACTGCTTGAAGGGCATTCTTTGTTTAAAATAAGGAAGAGAAGAATTACAAATTGTGACGAATTTCATATTGAAAGAGGAATTTTTCTAAATCCCTCTCTCGTAAATTCGATTTATAATTATTTCAAAAAGTTCCTATTCCATGAATTCCCTGTTCCACGTGTAATTCTATTTCTTTACTGAAACTCCCTGCCTCAAAATGAAAACTATAATTATTTCCTAAAATTTCCTGTCTCAAGTCAGATAAATTAGAGGAAAGCAAATAAAACGTGATAAATACATTTTTTTTGAACAAAATTGAGAAAATTATTCTTTCTGTATGTCCGGGTTACCATCAATTCGATTATCAAACTTGAGTCAGTCAAAAAAATTTCAGACATTTAGTCAAGTAAATTCCCTGTTTTTTAATTCCATTCGCGGTCATTTCCTGGTTTTTCCCAAAGAATGAAATTCCATGGTCATTTCCCGGTCTTTCCCGATTTCTATGTCAAATCGGCACTCTGAAAAATTATACTATATATTGAGAATTCAAATAAATCAATTACAAGTCCAAATCTAGGATTGAAAGATAAATCCGGAAAGTGACACTTGAGAACAATTTGCTTGAAATTTTGCTAATAGCATCAAATCATCCCTCACTTCCTACAATAGAGTCACTAGGTGAAACTCTATTCGTAATTCTATTAATTGTCTAGAGCTGGTAATTCGCTCTTGTCAAGTGGTATTAAGCAGTTGCGCAACTGTTAACTCACCCGGTTGGTACCACCGACGTGGGGTGTCTAAAGTTTCGAGTAGGCCTCTTCCGGGTAATTTGTTTGGAGCTCTAGCATCTTTGAGGATGAGCGCACCTGTAACAAGACACCAGAGAAATACGTTAGATCAAACTGTAATTTAAAGCTTTCCCTTATTTACAATTACGCATTCATGAAGCGCCGAAGCCCCACGTTTAAGATTGTAACTCAAACCAGATTGATATCAAATCAATTTTTTGCACAACCTTCTCCGAAAACTCGACAATTATGGTTTTCCTTACGCACAAGTGCATGAAAAATGCTTCTGACGTACTGTAGTGCTCCCAAAAGTATATAATACGTTTCGTTTTAAAGGGAGTAATACAAAAGCTATGATGTGTGGCAAGAGCGCAAAAAGAGGAACTCCCTTCCTCGTGTGAATTGTCTCTCACAATTATCGAGAAGCCCCATTTTTGTGCTCTTGCGTCACAAACAACTGTAAATGTAAATTACTCATATCGGGCAGTGTGAACCAAAAGTACCATAATTATATTTGTTGCAAAACGCTTACATTTATTTATATTGATGAAGTTCATTATAAGCATCCTTCAACCTAACAGATCAAACATTGCATAATAAATCAATTTTGGAAAGACACTCTTCACTTTCAACAAAAAAAAAAAAACATTTTTTTTAAAACTTGGAACAGTTAAACTTCCAATTAAGAAAATCAATTTACAACAACAAAAAAAAAACAGATTTCCAACAAAATAGTTGATTTTTCAAATAACATTATGAATCTTCAACCAGAACAGTTAAATTTCAAAACAACGAGATGAAATTTCAACTAAAAAGATAAATATTTAACTGGAGCACTTCAATTTCCAACCGTGAAGGTGAATATTCAAACAAGCTGATTGATTTCCAAATAGAAGAATCTTTTTCTAAGAACAAATATAATTTTTTATAAAATAGTCGAATTTCAAAGTAAAAAATACTTATTTTCAACCAAACATGGAACAGTAATATTTTTAGTTTAAAAAACTAGTTTCAAACCAAACATAAGTGTTTTATACTAAAAAAAGAATTTTTAACTGAAGGAGTTGAGTTTCCAAACAGATAAATTAACTTCTATTGGAAAAGGTTATTAAATGAAAATTTGATTACTCAGATTTAAAATTTAAAAAAACTAAATGTTCAAATAAACAAATAGATTTATAAAATAAACTATGAAATTTTCAATTGGAATAAGTTAAATTTTCAGTTCAAAAAATTACTTATAACAAAAAAAAAAGTGTCAAACAAATGATTACATTTATACACAAAATGATGAAGAATCAAATAAAATTGTGAATGTTTTACTGAAGTAGCGGAATTATTAACCAGGTAGATGAATTTTCAAATGAAGTGATGGTTCAATTTTCGCCAAAAAATTAATTTTCAACCAAACATAAAAGTTTTTAACAAGATAAATTTTTGACTAAAATGGAAAATATTCAACTATATTTTTTATACCACCATCAAGCCAAATCCCTTTCGGGGTAAGCTTAACTCGTTTACACTTTTTTATTGTGAACGAATTATTATTATAGTATAGTGTATTTATTGCCTTTCAGAATACAGATTCTATGGCAATGGAGAGCCAATATTACATAAAAAACCTAATAAACGAATTTTTATTAGTTAAGTTGCACACTGAAAAGGGCACCAGTCTCCTGCAGGAATCATTTCGAAATTTCTACATAACTAACCAAACATGAACCAGTCAAGTTATAAACACAACAATTTAGTTTTATTAAAAGGGAAAATAAAAAAATAGATAATTGGATTTTCTCGTAACCACCAAAAATATTAAATTGTAACAGAAAAACCATTCATCCAATAAGGAAGAGGAGGGCATCAGTCTCCTGCAACTTGAATTATTAACCGCAAGGAAGAATTTTTAAACAAGAAATTGAACTTCGAAGAAAGAAATAATTTCCTACGAAAAAAATCATTTTTTACCAAGATGATTGAATCTCAAATTCAAAAAGACAAATTCTCATCCAAATTGTTGAATTTTGGCCTAGAAAAGATCATTTTTTCACTGAAAATGTAAGAAGTTGACATTTTTGGCTTGAAAAATAATATTAAAATCCAAAATAGGAGTTTTTAACTAGATGAATGTTCCAATGAAATGAAAAATGTTTGACTGCATAACTTGAATTGTTAACCGTGAAGAAGAACTTTTGAAAAAGAATATTAACTTCCGAAGAAAAAGGTAATTATCTTAAAAAAATCGATTTTGCAACAGAATATGTGAAGTTTCATTTGAATAGTTTAATTTCCAATTCAAAAAGACAAATTTTCACCGAAATGTCGAACTTGAACTGAAAAAGATCATTTTTCATAAAAATTAAACCGATTAATTTTCAGTTGAAGTGATTTGTTTTGAACCACAATGATAAATTTTCGGATATAATGATGAATCTTCAAATGAATAGATGTATTTTATGCAAAACGATGAGTTTTTGACCATAAAGATTAATTTTCTACAAACAGGCAAATTTTCCACGAAGTACATAAATTTTCAAAGAAAGGGTTTAATTTTCAAATCCAAAAATCATTGT
>WSXT02150258.1:0-10291 GCA_011762715.2 Neuroterus valhalla
TAGGGACGCGTGGCGGTCTCGGGTAGATGAGGCAATGAACTTTCGAGTTCCAAATGCTGATAAATAATAATGTCGAAATTCTTTTCTCTTCAGATTTCCTCTCAAAAGCACACATCGAAAGTAGCTTTATATTTTTTTTCCTCTACTTTTGTTGTGCACTTGTGCTTAAATTGAATAAACTCCTAAGGAATAGAATCTTTGAATTTTTTTTCAAACAGATTTTTATTTTTTAGTGAAAAAAAATTCCGTAAGAGGAGGATCGATGGACCGCTCCGTAGCTCAGTTGGGAGAGCTCTCGTCTTGATAAAGGGAGGTCCTGGGTTCGGGTCCCAGCGGGGCGGGCGTGTCAATCCTTTTTTTCACAGAAAGTTGTATTCAATTTATTGACTAAATAAATTTCCATCTTGTCTCAATAACCTTAAAATATGTTTTGAGAATTCGATAAGTTAAATCGGTCGGTGCAGTAGATTTCTTGGTTTTTGTATCGTCGATGGACCGTTTCGTAGCTCAGTTGGGAGAGCATTCGTCTTGATAACAAAATGTTCTGGGTTCGGTACTCAACGTTGATAGAAGGCAGTTCTTTTTCCACATAAATTTGGTTACAATCGCCTCAATTTTTTATTTCAATTTTTATAATTCCCATTGAATTTATAAAGTGATCCGATTTATTCTAAAAAGAATATTTTTATCTGATTGAGGTAGATAAAAATAAACCATTCCACAACAATTCAATGTGAATCAAATTGAAAAGTAACGATTGAATGTATCGCAAAAAAAATTGGGTTATAGGTTTTCAATCGACCCACCCTATAAGAACGTATGGGACGCTATCGACATCGACAGGGCCACAGGGCGATGGTGAGCCAGCCTCAGTGTGGGTTCACGTTTCGCGCTCTTTTTTCTCGGATTATCCAACCGGCGCATCGCTTATTCGTGTATCAACTTTTACCTTTTTTACCTTTTTCGCTGGACGCAACGAAGATTCTTTGTTTGCGATGGTTTCTTCAGGAAGGATGGGAGAGTAGCTGTGGAAGTTCACGAACGTGGCGAGGCGACAAGGTGCCCCTTCCAGAAAACAATTATCCATGTTTTTTTCTACCGACCGATCAAAAAAAGTAATTTCCAAAATATGAAATCTGTAGCCAAAGAGACTGCAATACTAGAACGAAGTGGATACCACACTGAGAAAAAAAAATTATGTCCCAGGAACAGAATAATTCTGTTGAAGAGTATTTGTTTTTGATAACAAAATTTAGTTTCGACTACAAAAACGTAGTTGGAGTTACGAAACAATTCATTTGGCTCAAACGGAAAATATTGTTGAGCGCATTTTGCTGAGTGTATCAAAGGATTTTGTTGATCCTACCAAACACACAGTTGTGCACTACTCTGCACTTTTATTGGTCATATTAGTTCTGATTCTTCGAAAAAAATGGAGTTGAATTGAAGAATTAGGCGTTTGTATTGTATAGCGACCTTAGCGCGTGGACCCGGCTAGTCTCTTGGTAAGAGAAGGGGAACGCATCGCTACGTACCGTGTTGATTGTCTAATCAACTCGGCCAACAGCAACGCGTTATCCCCTCTCTTGCCCACCAGACTAGCTGGGTCCACGCGCTGAGGTCGTTGATTGTCCAATCAGCTCGGCCAGTAGCAACGCATCCTCCCCTCTCTTGCCTACTAAACTGACTGGGTTCACGCGCCAAGGACGTTGTGCAATCCGGACACTCAATTGTATTTGTTAAAAAAATTCTAGGATAACTGACGTTGCGATGTAACAGATTTTCGGGGAATGAAGCCTAGAATCTATATAAGATACATTTCGATCCCAATAGGTCCAACTTTTGAGTTTTAGTTTAATCTTGAATTTTAATTCAATTTGCAGTGAAATTCTTTTTTTTTAATAACTTGTCAGATTTAAAAGCAGGAAAAAGAATTTTCAATAAAGAAATTGCGTGCAGCAGATAATTTTCAAACCAAGTAGGTTTTTTTGTAACAAATAAGTTGAATTAAGAAAAAAACATTGTTTAGTTTCTACAAAATAGTGGAATATTCTGAAAAAGATGGATTATCTACCAAAAAGATAATAACAACAAAATAATTTTTTTCGAAAATTGTATTAATTCTCAACAAGATTGGATGACTTGTGATCTCAGGAGAAGAATACCTCCGGAACAGTTTAATTTTCATCCAAACATGTATTGTTTCATACAATAAATCAATTTCCAAGCAGAAAGAAAATGTTCAAAAAAAGACGCTTTTTCCAACTGAATAAGATTTTAATTTGAGATTGAGAATTGATTTATGAGAAAAAAAAACAAGAGTCCATAACAAAATAGATGAATTTTGAACAAGGAAAGAGTGGTTCTCAATAAAAATTATCAATTTTGAACAGAAAATGGGACAGACGCATTTTCGGTTAAAAAAAAAATCATTTCTTATTGAAGAAAAAACAACAAATTCTTACCCTCAAGAAAAAAATTGATGGTTACTCAAGTTGAGTTCCCAATTATGTATGGAATAGTACGATTTCCGATGGATGAAGGATTTTACTCTTTTTTCAATTGTCTACACGATAGTTTGATTTTGTTCGATTGAGAGGAATATCTGATCGAAAAAATTATTTGTCAACAAAGTATTTAAACCTTCAAGTGAGTACTTGAATTTTCTATCCAAAAATTATACTTCTCAAGATAATGGTTTTATTTTCAAGAAAATATTCTGATATTTGAGCATAAAAGAAAAACGCTTCCCGGAAAAAAGGTGAAAGAAATAATTCATCGGAATGAATTCATCTACTTCCACTTCCCTCACTGTCCTATCTCCTCATCATGCTCTTAATCGAAAATTTAACTTTTTTCCGAAAAATTTTTCCCCTTGTCGAAAATTTGTTTTTTTAGTTTAAAATCCGACTATTTTGAAGACATTTTGTATTTTCGGCCCCGAAATTTAACGGTTTCGTTTAACGTTCGTATTATTGTTTAGGAAGTTCAAGTCTAGTTAAAAATCGACATTCTTCTTGGATATTGCTGTGTTCAAAATTCGTCTTTTCAGACAGGTAATTCAATTGTTTAAGGAGAAACTTCAATAACTTGTTGAGCAGTCCATATTTTTGAGTTTTCAATGCATGTTTTTGCCCTAAATTTGGATTTTTTTAGTATCCATCTTTTTCAGTTGAAAAATATTTTCTATTGTCCTCTCCCACATTTGCGAAATGGTGGTTTTCTTCTTTCTGAAAATTTTATATTATTGGCCTTCAAATTCAATCGTTTTGTTGGGATTTTGTATCATTGTTTCGAAAGTTCAACCATTAGGTAGAAAATCAAAATTTTTTATGAAGATTGACGTTTTTGTGTAAAAAAATTTTCGTCTTGGCTGAAAAATTAGACGATTTTTTAAAAATTTTTCTTCTCTAATAGAAACTTCAATAATTTTAATGAAAAGTTCAATTATTTGGTAGGGAATCCTTATTTTTTAGTTGCAAATGCATGTTTTTGCCTGAAACTTAGATTTCTTTGTTGAAAATCCGTATTTTGTAGTTGAAAATCAGCTTTCATTGTCTTTTTTCAAATTTGCAAATTTCCAATTTCACTATTATCGGAAGATTATATTGTTGGCCTAAAAACTCAAGTGTTTTGTTGAACTTTTGTATCGTTGCTTCGAAAGTTCAACTTTGCGAGAGAAACTCGAAATTTTTTATGGATACCGTCGTTTTTGAGAAAAAAATTTTTTTTCGGCTCAAAAATTGAACTGCTCTTTTCAAAATTTGTCTTCTGTAGTAAAAACTTCAATTGTTTTCATAGAAAATACAACTATTTGGTTGGAAATCCATATTTTTGGGTTGAAAGTGCGTGTTTTTGCACAAAATTTGGATTCAATTGTTCAATATCCGTCTCTTAATTTGAAATTAACATTTATTTTCTTTTTTTATATTTGCAAATCGACGATTCCACATTTTCCGAGAAGTTTTTATTAGTGGCCTTAAAATTCAACCGTTTTGTTGAACTTTTGTATCATTGTTCCGAAAGTTCAACTCTTCAGTAGAAAATCGACATTTTTAAGGGGTATCGTCATTTTTGAGAAGAAAAATTTTTTTTGGCTCAAAGATTAAACTGCTCTTTTATATAGTAAAAATTTGAATTATTTTCATCGAAAATGGAACTGCTTGGTTGCAAATCCATATTTTTGGGTTGACAGTGCGTGTTTTTGCACAAAATTTGGATTTATTTGTTTAATATCCGTCTTTCAATTGAAACTTAACTTTTATTGTCCTTCTTCACATTCGCAAATTGACAATAAATTTCACTCTTTTCGAAAGATTATATTGTTGACCTTAAAATTCAACTGCTTCGATACACTTTTGTACTAATGTTTCAAAAGCCCAAATCTTCAGTGGAAAATTTACATTTTTCATGAAAAGCTACGTTTTTGGGTAAAAAATTTTTCCTTTTCTGCTAAGAAATTGAACCTCTTTCTTCAAAATTTCTCTTCTTTGATGAATCTTCAATTATTTTTATAGGAAATTCAACTATTTGGTTGGGAATCCATATTTTTTAGTTTGCAATAAAGAAAAAATGGAAGATTAATTTATGGTTTAATAATTCTACTTACTGGCTAAAATGAACTTTTTCAATTAAAAATTTATATTTTTTTTCTGGAACTCCGTTTTTTTTAGTTCTTTTCAAAATCTTACCTAAGTATCAAAATTTCAAATTTACTATTGGAAGTTGTCTTTTTATTATCAAATTAATACTTCCCGGTACAAAATTCTTCTTCATAGTTTAAGAAATGAAACTCTTCGAATCAAAAATGAAAGTTTTCTGTTAGAAATTATTTAAACTTTTTTTTGAAAATTCTTCTCTTCAAGTGGAAATTCTAAACAGTTGTTTATGAATATAACTATTTCGTTTATGCATTTTTTTTAATTCTTGTATTCTGTTGAAAAAAATTATTTCCCAATTAAACATTCAATTTTTCTTTGGGGAATTTCTCCCATCAGCATTGGAATCCATCTTTATTCTTATTGTCGTTGAAGTTCATCTTCCCGTCCATGTAAAAAATCGATATTATGTGGAAAATTGATTATTTGTTAAAAAATAAAACTATTCCCTTTAACATTCGTTTTCTCGCTCTAACATTCAACTATGAGGTTTAAAAAGCAACTGAATAATTTTGTTTATTATTTGTTGATATTGTTTGAAAGATCGTTGTTTGAAAAATTCTTGATCGATCTAGTACCTAACCATTTATTCGTTTTAGAATAATTTATTTTCCTATATTGAATCTGACATAATATTGCAATTTTTCTCTTTCGAAAACTTCCTCTTTTTCTTCAATATTTCAGTTCCCTTTAGCACTTCAAAATAATATTAGTCATACAAAAAAAAAGTTTAATCAACTAAAATGTACGTTAGTGATATAAAAATAAAAATATAATGAGATTGATATAATAATAATAATAATAATAATAATAATATAATGTAATATATAACAAACAATAGTAATAATAACTGCATGTAATTAGCATCTGAATCCTGATTAATTTATGTAGAACAAAGAATCAAGAAACAATAGGGGTCAAGAATATTCCTTTGGATTTTTGTTATAAAAATGTTGCTCCCTCCTGCAGGCGATTTTTAGGTCTCTGTGGCCTCCGCGGAACGATTTCCATTCTTGTCCTGCGTTTTTTGTACGGTCCTGGAAAAGATAGTAGCCATTGTGGCACGATCTGGACAAAGGTCGCCATAGCGACGGAATTCGAGGCGAATTGAAAATGGCGACTTATTTTAATCGGGAATCTTTTATTCTTCAAAGACAAACAATACGCTGATTTATATATAATTTGAGATAAAAAATCCGGAAACTGATAAGAAATTGGAGATTTACAAAAAAAATAAATATCAATTAATACACAAATAATTTTCTGCTTTCCCTATAGGATTGAAATCAAATCTTTTTTTCCTGAAACTTTCTCTGAAAGGATAAAATGTGCGGAAATATACAAGGCAAATCTATTATCAAGTATTATTTATTCTCATTTTGAATAACATAGAATTTGAAATGTAAAACTAAAATTTTGTCCCAAGAATCATTTATTTAACAGAATATATGCAAGTTCCCACATATTTATATTAACTTAATGTAGATACTTAATTTCCATGAAGAAATATAATAAAAAAAATATAATAGAATATTTGAATTTTGAGTTAGAAAAATTAATTCTCAATAAGATGAGGGATTTCCATAAAATATGAAGATAAATTTCTAAATGAAGGGAAGAAAAAAAGATTGTTTCGGAATAAAACAGGTAATGGTTGATATTATACCCAAACAAGATTTTTGTTTGAAATGAAAGAAAGAATTAATTCCGTCGAAAAATACGAGTGTTGAATATTTGCCACTAAAATGACAAATTTTTTTATTTACCTTCATTAATTTTTTTGTAGAATAAAAAAAATGGAACATTTTCTCTTGAAGTATAACGGTTTATTTAAATGCTTAGATTTATTCCGGAATACCTAGGAAACTTGGAGCAGCTATCGGATAAAGATGCCCAATTGCAAGGCGAATGTTAAAAATATTTTTTGATTTGTTATGAGCAAATAAGTGAGTGAATATGGTTATATCAGGATTGACATCGATTTTTAACTTGATTCGCACTGAAGAATAATCTACAATTGACAATCAGTAATTGATTATTTCGAAAGCCTTTTTTTTTTAAGAAATCACCATATCATCTATTTTTCATTTATTGAATCAAGTTTTTTCTATAAAATCGAACACATATAACTTAAGAATAAATTTTGAGTATCATATTTGGTCAACAAATAAAAATTCATAATTGTTTAAACAACCTTGATTAACTAAAGATCTATGTCGCTGTTTTTATGGGTGAAAACTTGATTCTTTTATGTCATTATCTATACATACTTACCGTTAATTTTTAAGAACATTCTGGTGACAGTTTACAATTTCTCCTCAAACCACATTTATTAAAATAATTTCTTATCATTTTATATACAATTATAAATATTGACAAATAAAATAATATATCTTCAACAGGATTAATATCTAGTTATAAGGCAATGATTGCTTTCTTTGAATCGATAACATTCGATAATTTGTTAAACAAACTTCATTGACAAATACTTTTTTCGAGATTATAAACTTGATTTTTCCGATGTGATTACCGGTAAATAGATCACCTCTAAATTTTTCAGAACATTGCAATGAAATTTAACTTTTTTTTTGCCAACAACTTTCGTTTTAACAAATTTTAATCATTTGATATACAATTATACATATTTACAATAACAAGAATACAATATACGAATTGATAAAAATTTGTTTAAACAAATGTTGTTGGCAATGAAATTGTTAAATGTTATTGAAATATCTCAAAAGTTTCAAAGTTGATTTCCTATAAGTAATGAAATCTGAGAAATCAAGTTTGTACCTCCAAAAATATCAAAATAATGCATTTGTTAATTAAGTGCGTTGAAACCACATTCGAATGAAAAATTTTCTTATTCTATTTTTGGTTGGAAAATTATAGTCTTCGAATGAAAATTCAACAATTTGGTGAAGACCATTTCTTAATTGTTAGAAAATTGTCTTTTCGGGATATTCAAATCTCCTTGGCAAAAAATACAAATTTGGTTATTTTTGAAAATTTGACCATTTTATTGAAAATATACTTCGTTTAAATGAAAATCAAACAAGTTGTTTCAAAGTTGTGACAATTTTTCTTAAATTCATTTATCTTTTAGATCTACTCTTCTGGTTGAAAGTTGATGTATTCTTCCTAAAAATGCAACTTTTTTTAATAAAAATTATTCTGGCTTGTTAAAAATCTATTTCCTTGCTTGGAGATCCTTTTTCTTTGTTAGATAAGAATCCTTATATTTTGTGAACATTGACGTTTATCGTCATAAAAGTATCTAATCTGTTAACTCACTTCTGGTCAGGAAGTTATGTTTTTCGATAAAAGGTCAGTCATTAGGTCAAAAATTCATGTAATTTGTTGGAAATTGACCTTTTTCAGGTTTGAAATTCATCGGATTTGTTGGAAGATCAAGCATGAGAAAGGAACAGATTTGAATTGCGCGCGAGTAGCCACTGATCACATGATTCAGTTTCCATTGTTCATCCCCCTTGGATTAAGTTCCATCTTGCGCCAGTAAGTATACTCCTTCTCTATCGCAGCTTCGCAAGCACCTTATACCTAATCTGGCATCATGGCGGCTGAACGCAATTCTTAACCTCAAAGTTAATTTTCGTTGCTTGTGGTTGTTTTCGACGTTGCAAATATAATTCTATCCATCAAATTTTACGCGTAAGTATATATTAATTTTATAATAACAAATAATATTTGTATAGTGATGGTAAAATTGTCTTTAGGATCATAAATATTGACTCGGAGAAGAAAAGTCGCTGTGGATAAAATGTAAGCGCTTTTGTAATAATTGACGATATGTTTATAAAAATTATTTGTTCAAATTTCCTTTGTATATTATTTTATAATCCCAGGAAGCAAGCGAAACATAAAATTTCTGTACGCGACCCTCAAATTGCGTTGGGAAATATTCTTCCGTGACTGAATCACGAATAATTCATTCCCCAAATCGACGAGGTTAGGTTTTTCTTCAACTATAACGAAGTTGTTCGCATGCACGGATACTGTATTTATCACGTTTTATTTGCTTTTCCTCAATTGTCTGACACGGGGCATGGAATTTTTCACATGGAATGGCAACTTTTCATACTAATTATAATTCGGATTCAGAAGAGAGGAATTGAAAAAAATCTCTCCTCCAATTCAAAATTCGGCAAGATTCTAATGTCCCCTCTTCTAAATTTTAAATGAAGAAAGTACTTGAGGCAGTCTTCAGAGTAGAAGTAGTATTCCGAAGAAGAAATATTTCTGAATTATTATAGAAAACTTGTTTACATTGTTCATTGCGAATTCATCCCGTTTCAGTTCAAAAATCAACTACTTGTTATAAATTTAAACTTGTTTGTTGAAAGTCAAACTTTCTTGTAAGAGTTGCATCATCTCGATTCAGAATACACCTTTGGTTGAAATTCTAACTAATTTGTTGAGCATCAATTATTCATTTTTTGGTGAAAATTCACGTATTTACTTAAAAAATGAAGTGCTCCAGTTGAATATTTATCTTTTTAAGGAAAAGATGGAATTTTGTGGACTACTGGTTCTGACCAGTAGTCCACAAAATTCAATCTTTTCCTGAAATTATTTACTCTGGTCGAAAAAAAGCAACATCCCTTATGAATTACTTTTTTTAGTTGAAAATTCATCTTCTTGGTAGAAAATTTGACTGTTCTGGTTGAAGATTCATAATTTTTTTGAAAATTACTGTCATTGGTTGAAAAATGAACAATTTTGTTGAGAATACGTTCTTTTTTCTCATCGTCAATTAATTTTTCTAGATTTAAGTTTAACTGTTCATATTTTTGTAAACAGAATAATTTGTTTTTTTCTGAAATTTGAGTGTTCTTTTCAAAATTGATTTATTTTGAAATGTTTCATCTGTTGTGTCGAAGGATTTTTTGCGAAAAATTGCCCTGTAAAACTTGTTGCATACATCCAAAGCTTTTTACATTTTATTACACCTACTGGCATAAGAATACTGCTCGGCTGGGATTCTGCAAATCACTCTTTAAATATTTGTATTCTTTAAATTTTTTATATTATTTCGAATTCTTTGATTTTAAAGTTTGGACTAGTGCCACATTCGTTGGATCAGTAATAACTTTTCCAATAAAATTAGATATTATCAGAAAGTATTCTAAATTATCCTTATTATGAAACCTTCTCTTTTACCGACATTGTTTTTTATGTCAAAGATGTAAAAATTTGAAACAGTTCTTCAAAATGTTTTCATTCTTTTACTATGGTATTCAATTATTCATACTAAATTCATGAAGATTTGTTTTCCTCAGTTTTATTGAGAAATCTTCACAGATTTAACAAAATAATTGAATAATATTGAGAGAGAAGGAAAACAATCCGAAGGACTGTTTCAAATTTTCGCGGGCAGGGAATGTTTCCTGGAGTCCAACAGAAGATGGCTCTGTTGACGCAGCAAATATCTGATTGAAGAAATACATAGGAGTCGTACCACTGTGGCTGAACGTCAACTAGCTTACCATGCCTGTTTGAGTATTAAATAGAAGAAAATGTTTCGTTGTATTTTACTAGGAGAGTAACGCGCGCCAAGGCGCGCGTCTCTGTTCTTTCATTGTTAACTTCTTTTTATCAAATTGTTTTGA
>WSXT02150269.1:0-10290 GCA_011762715.2 Neuroterus valhalla
GATCCTTGATATTGTGTCAAAGTTTCATCAAATTCGGTTCATTAGTTTTAACGTTTATCCGTTACAAAGAAAAAGGTATTTTGCTTTATGTAATAGTATAGATATAGATATAGATTTACTTGAATTTTATTTGACATTATCAGAATCTGTATTCCCTTTTCCAACTCATTTGAATCAATTTGTTTTAATTTGAATGCAAAATTCATTGAATCTAATAATTTAATTTAAAGAAAGTTTAAAAGACCTTGAAACTACTACAGAATCCAAGTTTGATTTAATTCAATTTCGCCAGAAGTCATTTTAAATCTGATAGAGTGAAATCTGAAATGTAGTTGAATTTACAAGAATTGAAATTCAAATCACTATAATCTCCTTCGCATTTCCTAGGACTTCACTAGAATTCAACTTAAAATTATTAGATAATCCACTTCCGGGTCACAGGTAGACTTAAATCTAGTTTATACAACTCATATATTTATTCTGGAATTTGGAAATGTGGTACGGAGTTACTTGAAATGCGATTTGAATTAAATGTTATATTATTAAATACTTCACCTGAATTTACTAGATTACCGTTTGAATTTTATTAAATTAGTTGAGTTAGCTGAATGAAAGTTGAAATTACCGTTGCGATATTTTTTGTTGTTGAAAATATCTTAATGAAATTTGAATGAAATCCGAATGAAATCTGAATAAAATTCAACTAAAATCCGAAAAAAGAATACAAATCCAATTGAAAAAGAATATAGCTTCAATCAAATAAAAATGAAATTTCAGTTCGAATTCCAATTCTTGATAAAAATTCAAAAAGATAGAACAAGTATATAAGCTAGAAAAAGTTAATTTAAGAAATGAAAAAAATTACTATTTTAAAAACATAGTTCTCCTGTTTTTGTTTCCGTAAACTTCATAATTATTTTTAATGTATTATTAGTTTAAAGCTCACACGTTATTAAAACATGTTCAAATCTTGGCTAAAAGAGAGAGTGCGGTGTGATTAAGAAAGAAGAATGTTATTCAAAAAAGTAACATTACAATAAAAAAATGTGAATATTTTGAGTTGAGAAGACTACTATTATATTGTTGGTTGGAAATTGATCTTTTTTATTGAAAGCTGAATTATCTAGTTGAGTTTTCAACTTTTTGTTGATACTTCGGTTTCTTTCTAGGTTGGACATTTATCTTTTTTATAAACGATGAGGGGATTGTATAATAAATAAATAATAAATAAATAAAAAATAAATAATATATTGTGTAAAGAAAGCTCATATTGAAAATTGATTTTTTCTTCTGAAAATCATTCAAGTATAATAATTATTTCAATTTCACTTGAACATCCTTCTTGGTTGGAAATCCAACACTTTTGTTAAAAATAAAATATTCTGGTAGTTCAACTATTTGGTTGAAAATCATAATGTTGTTTGAAACTCAACTGTTTTTAAAGAATTCGTCTTTTTAGTTTCAATATTTTACAATTTAGTGTAAATTTCTCCACTGACTGAGAGAAAAATCTTTTCCGGTTAGAAATTTGTGTTTCTGGTTTAAAAATTCATCTCTCCAGTTGAAAATTTAAATATTTTGTTAACATTCGTTCTTTTTCGGGATGAAAACTAATTTCTTAACTGGATGTCAAATTCGACTATTTTTACTCCAAAATTGATCTTCTTTAGTAAAAAAATAAACTATTCTTGTAAAAATGCATGTATTTTGTTAAAAATTCTTTTTTATTTGATTGAATATTCATCTCTCTGGTAAGGTATTTCGATATTTTTTTGTGAATTCCGTATTTTTACATAAAAATCGAACAATTTTGTTAACATTTTTCTTCTTTCTCAATCTTGTCAATTTTCCCTAAAAAGAAGACATAAAAATAGAAACTAGAAATAAGTTTCTTATACCAAGGCTTATATAAGTTTACAAACCGAGACTACTTATTAGTTTTATATCAAATCCCTTCCCACTTTAATTGAAATTACATAAATTTCCACATCGTAAAATTCAGAATTCGAGTGCATGGTATTTATATAAAAGTATATTATACCTTCCTAATCGCACTTCTCACAATCAGTCTAACTTTCTACTCTAAAATGATGAACACCTCGAATATTTTTATTTAAAAAAACACTTTCAATTAATGAACTTTCTCAAAGTATATATCTATGAACTAATAGTTTTTTCTTGATTTAAAATAAACATTCCAACTCGTATGATTCTTCTTCATAGAGAGAAAGAACACTTAGCCTACAGCAATTAAATTGAGATATGTTACGTAACAGCGATGTCACTTTGTTACATAATCGTGATATAGCGGTTGCGTAACTTCTCAAATGTGAACATCCTGGGGTAAATAAAATGCAGCGGATGCATAAATATATGTGATAAGGATTTAAAATATCAGGCGCTCAATCTCGCAAAATCTCAAGTGCTATATATTCCCACGGAGTGATTTGAGAGGTACTTAAATTTTCTGAAACTTTTTTATGTAACTGGAATAAAATTTTACAAGTGCTATAACTCCATTGCCATAAATAACAATTAATGAATAAAAATGAAAATTTGCCATCAATTTTCAGAAAGGAAGTCTTTATTTTTATTAATATTAGTTTTTCACATGTGAAAAGAAAAGAAAGTTATTACTGGAATATCTTGCACCTGTTTTTTTTAGTCCTGATTGTGGTGACAGTATGTAATATGTAATGTGGCTGCTCTCATTTTTCCTTCCGTTTCTGGAAGTGTTTTCCTTCACGAGCGAGTGCAGCCTGCGCATGGAAAAAGAAAAATATCCTTGTGAGTTTTAACGGTTCGTAATTGGACGAACGTAATACCAGTGGCGCGTCGCTACACCACCGTGACTAATTGCACGGGAAGTAAATGTAGAATGTGCAAAACGTCCCTTCTATCGGATCAAATTATAACACTAACTCCCAATTCTTAATAAATCGCTTGATATAGATAAATATTTAAATCAAATCTTTAATTTGACATCTGAAATTTTCTATGAAGGGAAAATAATTTTGAGAAAATTAACTTTTTGAAGTACAGTATTCTTTGGTAATATGAGCTATTGAAAAAACAAGGTCTTTTTGTAATTGAATCGATTGAGAGGAGAACCGAGCGAGCTCACGGACTAGTAGGAAAGGGAGGGGATGCTGCTACGAAACGGATGAGGCGAACGCCGCGCCGGAGCTGGGTATGTTTTCGTATGCATTCAAGAGGCAAAAGATAAAAACCTGTTAATCTTATATATTTTTACCTGTTGAATCCAATGATACCGGTTACAATTACAATAAGTGGATAGGTTATGTTTGAAAGGCAGTTGTTTGAACAAATATGAAAGACTGGTTTTTCTCAACGGGACAAATTTTTCTTCAAAAATATGGACAATTTTAGGCATAAAAGTTTTCTTGTAATTTTTTTGTTAAATGCATATTTACAAAGTTATAAATTTTCAAAGTTCAAAATTTTACGTTTTTTGCAAACTTTGCATATCGATTATTCTTAACCTATTGAATATATTTTTTTAATTAAAGAAGCAATTTGTTCTTTGAGAGTTCCTCCAGGGTTACAGGCCCTGATCGATAGTGTATGTATTTAAATAATAAAAAAAAAATACATTTTTGAACTGAATATAGAATATAGACGAGCGGAGTTATGTGCGCATTGGAGAAATAATACTAAAGAATTTGGAATAAAGAGAACAAAAAAGAAACATTAGGGAAATTAAATTCAGGTATTACAAGGTGAAATATTGAAATTCTACCAGTGAGTAATTTCAAGTGTAGGGTTCGAAGTATTGTACAAGAATTTGAAATAAACTAGGCTTCCGACTGGTTAATCAAATGTTGCGTACGATGAATAGGTAAAGGAACTCTCAAAGAACAAATTGCTCTTTTAATTTAAAACAAAATATTCAATGCGTCAAGAATAATCGATACTCAAAGTTTGCAAAAAACGTCAGATTTTGACCTTTGAAAATTTATAACTTTGTAAATATGCATTTAACAAAAAATTACAAGAGAACTTTTATGCTTGAAATTGTCCATATTTTTGAAAAAAAAATTTGTCCCGTTAAGATGAAAGATTCTTCCATATTTGTTTAAACAATTGTGTTTTAAACAAAACCCATCGATCTATTGTAAAAGTGACCGGTATCATTGGATTCAGCAGGTCGAAATACATAAGATCAACTGGTTTTTATCTTTTGCTTCTCGAATGCATACGGGAACATACCCAGCTTCCGGACTAACTGGGGATATAGCGAGAATTTCGTTCGAAACTATCTACAGATCGCAAATCCTAACCGAATCGAACAAAATTTAGCTAGAAATGTTTGCAATTGAATTTCAAAGAGACTGACAAAGCCGAATTTTCAAAAATAATTTGTTTAAACTTTTTAAACCAAATATTGCGTTATTATGAGATTTTGGGTCATGAACTAGATAAATCATATAGAATTTAGGGAGTTTGAGGCATAGCTAATTTTTAACTTGCCATTATATTTGCTAGTTAAATTTAAAAACTCATTGGTTTATGATTTTAGGGTCCAAGGATTTAGAGTTTACGGGTTGAGGTTTTTATCGGTTTAGGGTTTATGGGTTTAAGGTCTATGAGTTTACGGTCTATGGGTTAAGGGTCCATTGTTTTAGGTTTCATTGGCTTGGGGTTTATGGGTTCGAGGTCTATGGATTAGGGGTTTGGTTTAAGGTTTATGGGATTAGGGTTTATGAGTTTAGGGTTTAAGGGTTTAGGTTTTATGGGGTAAGGGTTTATGGGTTTAGGGTTTATGAGTTAAGGGTTTTTTGGTTTAGGTTTCATTGGTTTAGGGTAATGGGCTTGAGGTCTATGGAAATAGGGTTTATGGATTTGGGGTTTATGGGGTTAGGGTTTTTGGGTTTAGGGTTTATGGGTTAAGGGTCTTTTGGTTTAGGTTTCATTGGTTTAGGGTTAATGGGCTTGAGGTCTTTGGAAATAGGCTTTATGGGTTTAGGGTTTATATGTTAAGGGTCTTTTGGTTTAGGTTTCATTGGTTTAGGGTTAATCGGCTTGAGGTCTATGAAAATAGGGTTTATGGGTTTATGGGTTTGAGGTTTATGGATTCAAGGTTTATGGGCTTAGGGTTTATTGGGTTAGGGTTTGTGGGTTTAGGGTTTATGGGTTGAGGGTCTTTTAGTTTAGGTTTCATGGCTTCGGTTTAATGGGCTTGAGGTCTATGGAAATAGGATTTATGGGTTTAGGGTTTATGGGTTTATGGGTTAAGGGTCTTTTGGTTTAGGGTGAATGGGCTTGAGCTCTATGGAAATAGGGTTTATGGGTTTAGGGTTTATGGGTTTTGGGTTACGGGTCTTTTGGTTTAGGTTTCATTGGTTCCGGTTTAATGGGTTTGAGGTGTATGGAAATGGGGTTTATGGGTTTAGAGTTCATGGATTTAGGGTTAATGATTTACGGGGTTATGTTTTGTGGGTTTAGGGTTTATGGGTTAAGGGTCTTTCGGTTTAGGTTTCATTGGTTTAGGGTTAATGGGCTTAAGGTCTATGTGCAACATAGGTTGGCATTTGTATTATTATTCATTCTCTTGAAGACGTTTAGAGCCTCAATAAGATTTAATAAAGATTATGCAAAATAATTATTTAGTCATATAGTTGTAACAAATTGTATTTCAAATATAATGTATATTATCTATCTATCATAATTTTTCCAGTAGATTTAGATTTGAGGATTTATTTCGTAAGAAGGAGGAGAATTTCAATAATTTATTAAAAAAAATTGTTTAAACAAATTCAATTCGCAAAACTTATGGCAAGTAAAAATCAGATATACCTGAAACTCCTTAGATTCTATATGATTTATCTAGTTCATGACCCGAAACTCTATGATAACGCAATATTTATTTCGAAGAGTTTAAACAAATTATTTTTGAAAATCCGGCTTCGTCAGTCTCTTTGAAATTCAATTACAAAATTTTTGGCTAAATTTTGTTTGATTTGGTTATGATTTGCGACTTGCAGGTGGTTTTGAACATTCTGTCCCCACTGTGCGCCGATATCGGATATTTTTAGTACGTTTTTCTAAACTAAACTCGCGATATCTTCGAAACTACAAAATGTTTTTCAATTAGATTTGTACACAAAACTCTTTAGACTTTAGCGATGCTGTCAAAATGAACAAATAATCTTTTAACAAATATTTGATTATAAACGAAACATTAACAATTTGTTCGAAAATTGTCCTCGAAATTCAAAATTTTTTAAATAATCAATCGAATAATATCTAAATTTTGAAAAAACTCCTCCATTCTCCCAAAAAAAATGGTCAATTTCGCAAATTAAAAAAATTATCAATTTAAGGACAATATTTTCGACAAAATTGTGAATGTTTCGTTTATAATTATTTACATGTTTAGAAAAATTATTTGTTCATTTTGACGGCATCGCTGAAGCCTGACAAGTTTTGTGTCCAAATTTCATTGAAAAATATTTTGTGATTTCAAAGATATCGCAAGTTAAGTTTTGAAAAACGTATTAAAAATATTCGATACCGGCGTTCGCCTCTTCCGTTTTGTAGCAGCATCCCCTTCCTTTCCTACTGGCCGGTGAGCTCGCTCGGTTCTGCTTTCCATCGATTCGATTGCTATCAACAAAATTAATTCACCGTCAACTGGGGCTAGTTTGGGATACCAGGGGCTATTTTGAGACACGTCAGTTTTTTATCCCCAGAATCGGTACGGTGACATATTCGAATTTGATTCGCGGCCTTAAGACTCACTAGAAGTCCATAAATTGGCTTTCCGCACACGGTCGTTCCTAGAATGCCGCTCGTGGACGGGCGGTCCGAGGGGTTTAGGAAGAGGCACTTGCCATGCCCCATTCTCGATCAGAACAATGTATGAACTGAATTTTCCTGGATGTTTAGTGTTTTAGTGTTTTTTCTTCTTTCATTCACAATTTTCGAAGAAAAAAAACCTTTCTTTTTGCGGAAATCGCTAGGAGAGCATTCAAAAAATTTACCCTGAAAAATACGGGATCGTTCAGGTGCGGGTTTTTGAGAAATCTCAAAAAGTTTTTGGATTTGATATATCTCGGATTTGATATATCTGGGAAAATTTGTAAGGACAAAAAATATCGGAGGCATTGTTTCCTACCATTTTTTTCGTAGGGTCGACATGCTACGATAAAAAGTGCAATTGATAGATGGCGCCAAAGTACCCAAAAAAGTGTATTTCCCATGTTGCACGCTCAACAACAATTATTAGCACATTTTTATATAGCTCGTTTGATATAAAATTCTAAAACCTTCTTAAATCACGTTCAATACTGAAGTTAGCATAGTTTAAGAAAAAATTCCCCCTTACCGATTATAATAGATATTAATTCAGAATAACCATTTATCATACACTGAGAAACCTTGATTAGTATTTTTTGTTAAAAATCACCCTAGATTTTATTATCTGAACTTTCTGAGGGAAAAAGCATGTTTTAATAATATTTACTAATTTCAATAGTAACTCGTAGCTGCTGTCAGAATTATAAAATATGTTAGAATAAAAACTAAAACTATTGCATTTATTTAAAAAAACGTTTGAAGTATTTGTTAAACTCTGTAGTAAAACTGCAAGTCCGTACTACATGCATTTACTAATTTCGATAGGAGAAAATAGTAAATTTGTTGGATTATTAACTGCAGAAGATAACAGTATTTAAGTAAAATGATGCGCAGGGACCTTGCGCACCGAATTAATAACTGATTAGCAAAATGTGCTACAGTCCGAATAGAAAAAAAAAGAAAGTCACATATGCTATTTGACTCAAAACCGAAAATATACACTATACAGTATTCTACATTAAACATAATTTCATATAAATTCAAATTTGGAATTGACAACATTTGAAATTATATATTTGTGTATTCTGAAAACATATGATAATATTAAATTATAAGCTGAAACAGAAAAATCAGGTTAGAAGAAAACGAAGCTGGCAGGAAGCGAACACGCGTCTTCGGGGCAGCAGTCGGGCGATGTTCCATTTATCTACAGAACATTATAAGAGATAGGAATGTAAACATCCATATTGACTTAAGTGATAGAAAGTTCATTGGTTCCAATGAATTCAATCCTTGATTTATCAACATTGATGATAATTTTATCATTTTAAAAACCAAAATTTTGAATTTAATTGAAATAAGTAAATAATGATAAATTACTTGAAGATTTTTAGAAAGTAAAATGAACAAACAAGTTTGAAAACAAAAACATAATTATGAATCCGTTGATCGGAGATCGGCACACATCGGATACGCTCGGCTGCGCTCGGTCCAGGGCTTGATGTCTTCTGCTAAATCAGTTAGTCATTTTTGGGACAAATTTCAATAATTGGTATTAACCCCATTACTAAAAGTATAAAATGTCTATAATATACATCGTGTTGCTACAGAAAATAGTAATTTTTCTTGCATAGTTAGTATATTATGTTATTTAAAATACTTATTACTCCTATTTTCTTTGTACAATTTATTAATTTCTCTAATAATTTTTCCTATATCAGATTTTACTACAGAAAATAGCAAAGCTTGCCATTATTAAATAGGAAACCTTATTATAAAAATAGTACAACTCATTATTCAAATATTAAAATGCCGAAATTTTAGCGTTTTGCCCCGAATTGCTACCTATTTTAGTAATTTTTCTAATACAAAGTTTCTCAGTATAATTAGGAATAATTTGAAAGTCCTACTAACAAAAAAATTATTCATTCAATCTGCAGTAATTATTTATTATGTACCCACACTGTATAACACCGGCCTCGTCGGAAACAATCGGAAATCTACGGTGACAGGTTTGTCACGCTATAACTCGTGAACTGTGAGTTGGAAAAGAAAAGTTTTCATATAAATTTTGTAGGTTTTTTTGAGACGAACAATTTTCCTACTGACATTTTTGTGATGAAAAATGTTTTTCTGTGACAAAAAGCGAGAAAACGCTTTTTTGGTACTTTAGCGCCATCTACTAATTTCACTTTTCATCGCAGCATGTCGACTCAATGAAAAAAATTGTAGAAAACATTGTGGACGAAATTTTTTGTCTTTATAAATTTTCCAAAAAACCGAGAAGTATCAATGTTAGTTTCCGAGATGTATCAAATCCAAAAACTTTTTGAGTTTTCTCAAAAGCCCGCCCTTGAACGATCCCGCATTTTTCAGGTTAAGCTTTTTGAATGTTCCTCTAGCGATTTTCATAAAGAAACGTTTTATGGTTTAATGGTAATCTGTGTTAGAATTATAAATAATATTGAAAATAATTGTTCAAAATGATGAATTAAAAGATTAGGAAGAGACTTTATGGTAAAAGTATAGACAAGAATGTTGAATATTATTGCGTTCAAAAATTCATCATTTGAATTATAAACCTTTTCAAAGTAAACAAAAAAATGAATATTTTGTACTAATCAGAATATTCGAACTAATCAGTGTAAATCAGACTATACAACAAATTCAAATCAAATGAAGTTGAGAAATATCAGAATAAATAACCATTGATGGTAAATTTGAAAAATATCTAAAAAAATGATCAAAAATGACTGAAAATATCCTATTAATAATTATTTTGTATTTTAATTTGTGAATTGCGTGAGCCAAAAAAACATGAATCGCACACACAGTGCTTGCATTTTTTCTAGTCCCGTTAAATATTTGGTGACAAAAATCCTGAGAGTTCTAAACGAATTGACAAGAAAAAAGCACTTGTTTTTGAAATTGGTAAAGAGAACAACTTGAGTCGAAAATAATTTTCGAAAACGAAAACAAGCAATCGTCATGACCTAATCCAATCTCGATCTTGAGGCGAGAGAGAAATGCTTTCGACGCGGTTATCGATCTTTATTTACGGTGACGTAATCGCACCTTTCTCTCTCGTGTTTTCATCCCGAAGAGAGTGGCTGAAGTTACGCAATGCACGCATGAATTCGCAAACCGCGAAATGGGTACAGCAACTGGGCAGAAACGAATGTCCTTGATCGGCCTTGGCAAATTTTAGCCATAATACAAGGAATGTTCGATTCAAAAATTTTAATTTTCGACTAGATTTCTTTTTATTCTCTACATTTTTTATTGCATTCACGAAAAGCAGTTAAGAGTAGCAAGGTCAGGTGCAAGGTTTCTGATAAGCAAGGTCATGATTCTTTCACTTTCTGCCATGCACTTCATTCAAACTGTGACACAAATAATGAGAATTTAAAAGAGTCATTTATGTCATGCCCCACTTACAGGCCGCACTTTCGTTTCCTATCGTAATAATAA
>WSXT02150280.1:0-10290 GCA_011762715.2 Neuroterus valhalla
CCTAGGCGCGCTGATACTTGCGAGCGAAGCGAGCTGCGCGCGATGAGAATGTGCCCGCGAAGCGGGCAGATTTTTTAATTTAAAATTACGAAGAGGGCACTTCCAAATTCAGACGAATTCAAAATTGGAAGAGCCTACATCTAAACTCGTCTGTCGATATATCGACTGCGCTTAGGAGTTTTGGTTTTCTGCAGTTTTCCTCTTCTCTGACCAAATTTTCAGGTGAATTCGAGCGTTTTAAATAAAAAATTCGGCTGCAGCAGGTAGGGGTTTTAGAGATTCAAAATCCCACAGGATTGAGTACGTCAGGCATTGCTTGAAGGCTTATTATGAGAGTTGGGTTTATTGGGGATTCCGGGGAGGGATCCGAGTTGTAGGGTTCAATGTCTGACGATCTCCTGTGGGAGGGGGGAATATAGATATGTAAAAACCCGAAAAGAGTGATGAATGAAATGTTATGTAGAATTCCCTGTTTTAAGTCCCATAAATGAGAAGGGGGCAAATAAAACGAGATAAATTAATTTTTTTTATGGAGAAAATATTTCTTTCTGTATGTTGGGGCCATCAAACATTCGGTTATCAAACTTGAGTCAGCTTGAGAATATCACAGAGCAACAAATTTGCGAAAGGTTTTTCTTAGAATGATGAAAAAAAATTTATTTCTTTTATGAAATATAGATTCATTTAAAAACATTTAGAATCAGATTGAAGGAATGTTACATTCTTAAAATGAAATTATAAGATCTTTTTTCAATTCGTGAAATGAAAGCGGTGATTTATTGTATTTTTACGGTGAAATTTCTAATTGTCCATGCTAAGTCAAGTAACCAATCTTTCATACAGACTATGCTAAGTCTTGCTTTTTCTTTATATTAAAATTTTATATTTTAATTCTGGAATATCCTAACAAGTTTATAATGTACTATGTTGATTATCATGATTAAAATATCATTGAACCGCTGGCGATCAAAAGGGGATACGCTCGAAACGCCGTCGTTTGAGTTGGCCCCTGGGTCATTTTTTCGCAGTTCAATTTTTAATTTTTAATAACATACTCCAATAGAAAATTTGATTCCGCATATTTTTATTCCTTTGACAAAATATGATAACTTTATTAGTTCTTAATCAAGAAAATGTTACTTTTTTCTGCTATTGCAAAATACGATTTTTTGTGTTTAACTCGTCGTAAGTTCTACATTAATAGAGATTTTATGATAAAAATTTCAGAAAATATGCACCCTCATATTACAAAAATAATGGTATTTATAGCATTTCAATTAATTGGCACTAAATATTTACAACGATTTTTATTCTTCTCATGGCGTAAATTAGATATTGGAAGTTCCAAACGCTTCGGAAGTCGAACTAATTTTCAAAAAATTGAAATTAATGGTCACCTAAATTTCTGTTCGAATCCAAGGAAGTTTTTTTGGAAAATATCAGACAATCACGTTCTATGGTTTCAAAGTCACAATTGATTCAAAATCTCCGCGCTGTCCCGTACGCGTGATAGCTCGTCCTGAAATATCAAAGTCTGTATAAGAGTAGACGATTGGAAGGTCAATCCGATCACCAAAATAATAATAAAAACATTATTATTTTTATTTTTTTTATTTTTTAATTAACAAATTATAAAAAAACAAAACTTACATAATATTTTTATAATAACTTGTACGATTCCTTCAATAATAATTCAACCATTTTCACCACTGTCTACAGTGTTGTCTGCAGCAGAATTATTTTGACTAAATTGCGAAAAATAATTTTCTATGAATTCTTTTCCAGGGGTGGTTAGAAAATTAAACAAACTTTTTACATCTTTCGCTTTGGCCTATTTTAGTCCAATTCAAGGTGAATAACTTCTTGGAAGGTGTTTTAGCTAAAGATAAGTAGTAAACAGAAAAATTAGTTGCCTTCTCCAATTTATAATCATCATAAACGTCTACATTTCCATCGCGAAAAAAATGTAAAACAAAAGATTTACTAATTTAAAAATGTTTCGGTTTGCGGATTTAGCCGTTGAGACTTTTGTCGAAATCCTGCAAAAAATCTTCTCATTTTGATGTCACAGTTGTTATATAAATATTATGTAAGTTTCGATTTTTATAATTTGTTATCAAAAAAATAAAAAAAATAAAAATAATAATGTTTTCATTATTATTTTGGTGATCGGATTGACCTTCCAATCGTCTACTCTTATACAGACTTTGATATTTCAGGACGAGCTATCACGCGTACGGGACAGCGCGGAGATTTTGAATCAATTGTGACTTTGAAACCATAAAACGAGATTGTCCGATATTTTCCAAAAAAACTTCCTTGGATTCGAACAGAAATTTAGGTGACATTAATTCCAATTTTTTGAAAATTCGTTCGACTCCCGAAGCGTTTAGAACTTTCAATATCTAATTTACGCCATGAGAAGAATAAAAATCGTCATAAATTTTTAGTGCCAATTAATTAAAATTCTATAAATACCATTATTTTTGTAAACGAAGGGTTCATATTTTCTGAAATTTTTATCATAAAATCTCTTTTAATGTAGAACTTACGAAGAGTTGAACACAAAAAAATCGTATTTTGCAATTGCAGAAAAAGTAACATTTTCTTGATTATTTCGAAAACTAATAAAGTTATTACATTTTTTCATAGGACGAGAATGTGTGGAATCAAATTTCCTTTTGAATTTCGTTATTAAAAAATTGAAAATTGACCTGCGAAAAATGACCCAGGGGTCAACTCAAACGACGGCGTTTCGAGCGTATCCCTTTTTGATCGCCAGCGGTTCAATTATTGGGATAAAAAGTCTTTCCGTGTGTTTTTAAAAGATTTGGATATTAATATGTGACGCGCTCCGAAGAAAGGGACTTAAGAGCAAAACCCTGATTTCAGAGGAAAAGGGAAAGAACAGGCGAGAGCTGGACAGGCTTCAGCTAGAACGGCTGTTCTTGAATTGCAATAGCTGAAAAAATACTCGACAAACAAATTTTCTGTTCATGAATAATTGAAAAGCAACCTTTAATTAATATAAAACGACCATAATCCTGAAATCGATTTCTTTTCTCTCAGGTCTCTTTCTTCGGAGCGCGTCACATATAAATAATACGGTTCTGTATCACGTACGAGTATCTTGGATGGTTTTCCGGGTGCTTATGCAGACGCCCACAATTAAAATATAATATAAAATTGTGAAGCTCTTATTTTTATTCAAGTATAGTTTTTACTACTTCTACCAACAGAACTAAAGAAAATACAACAAATTATTATGATAAATAGAATCTTTTAAGGATCGAAATTATCAATCTTCTAGGATGGATGTTTAAGCATATTATTTTTCTCTGTGAAGATGGAAGATCAATTTATCTGTATCAATCTGCGTCATAACCAGTCAGATAGCGTCAAGGTTACAGATTTACGGAATGGAATATCCGAACATAAGATAATGTAATTTAATCAACATGCATCTGGAATGATAAAGAATGTCAAACGAGACGGTAGAATTATTATTCAAACTACAATACTAACGAATTACTAGTCTCAAGACGAGAAAATCATGATCCGCATTACGGTCCTGTTTATCGTTTAAGCACTTTTTTCTAAATCTGTTTATAAATATATGAAAATAAAAGAGTGATAGCCAACTATTTGACCATTTTCAGTTCCAGTGATTCTCTCTATTTCTTCTGATTCATATGATTCTTTTGAATCATATTCCTACGGAGAACTTATATCAAAGCAACATTTGTTTTGAAAAATTGAAAAGACTTAGCTTGATAGTGATGAGAGAAAAAATATCAGAAAGGGCTTGTTCTGCGAAAATCTAGTACTGAAAATTCTGGAATTAAGATATTCAAAGACAACTGAGAGAAAATTCGGTTCTTCACGGCCTACAACTGTTTAAATTATGCATTCGTTTATAATAATTGTTGATAAATTTAAAAAATTATATCAGATGAGAAAAATACATCAATGTGTATCACAGACAATGAGATTCAAAGACAATCGGAAGAAAATTTGGTTTATTTCTGCCTAAAAATGTTCGAATCATATATTTTTTTATAATTATTGTTAATAAATTTAACAAATTATGTCGGATACCACATTTTCATGATCACGTTTCACCTCATTACTCTAAGCGAGCGGTTTCGATGCATAAATATACTTCACAAAAACATAATCCATCATACTGGCTGTTTGTTGCAAATATTTGTTCATAACAAATAACTTGACATGTCAACAAAGTTTTTTTCTTCCGCCGACTCTGTTGCATCAAACCTGAGGCCTGATGCCACAAAGAAAAATTTTCACAGAGAATTAAAAATAAATTTTCTTAAATCAACGTTTTTTCGCTATTTGCATGCAAATAGCGAAAAAACGCAGCCCTATGAAAATGGACACAAGCGAAAATTCAAAAATCGGCCTCAAAAAATTTCATAATAATTCAATGCTGAATTTAGAAAAAACTTTTAATCGATAAAGAATTGTAACCTACAGGTTTTTTTGAGCATCTCTTTTTCATTTCGCCCCACTGTGGCAAGGTCGTAAGGTTCAGAATCCTGGTCCGAGGGATTTAGAGTACATAGTGTGAACAATTTGGTATTTTCTCTATATACATATGTATTCAAGAAATGATAGATTTCCTCTTGTCCACTTGGTTGATATTTTATTTGTCTTCGAGAAAATCGAATTCAGTTGCTAAAATGAAGAAGTGGATGCCGTAAACAACAGCATGTTTATATGATTTTCCGAGGCTGCTCTCCCGTTTTTACGTTCATTGTTTGATATCTGGAATTATGGCTGGTTTATGGACTCTCTCAAGCCCCTGTGAAGCCATTCCTTTATGATATTTGCATCACCTGCTCAACAGCACTTGCATCTTATAAGTTCAATTTAAATTGCATTTACTATTAGTGGCAGCTAATAAATACATGATTTTTTTCAGCATGACTCTTGGAGTTGTTTGAATTTAATATCATTTTTGAACATAAAATCGAATATTTCTTCAAGAGAGTAGTACTAGAATGCGATCACTGACCTGAACTACGATTAATTTGTTTTGTATTAAAATTACAGCATGAAGTTCCACAAGTCAAAAACCGAAACACAAAAAAATGACACCGTACAAAAAGGGATCTCTGATTTTTAAAGTGCCGACAATTATCGTAAGGGATTCATTTCACTGCCGGTACCGGCAACATAACTGACTGCCGGTTGTTGATAATTGATTTGCTGCTGCTGGCATTCATCGAAGTCGAGGTCGGATTCGATTTGCAGTTGCGGTTTCGCGGTGTTTTGTGTCCTTCATAGGTTCCTCTAGTTTTGAGTCTTCCCTTTACCCAACGGCAGGAGTAGGGAGGCCAGCATTTTTGTGGTCTCCAACCCGGAGCTATTGCTCACTTCCCTCCTACAGTCAGTTCCTTCTCAGCCCTTGCGCTGACTAGTGATATCTTCTTGCGTTTGTGCGTGTAAACAGCTGATGTTGTCGAGCAGTCTTCCTTGGACTGACCCTGCAGGCAGACGGATCATGGACTCAGAAATCAGAATCGTACAGGTTGTACGCTCCCATTTCATTCAGGTTATTTGGTTTTCATTAGATAATTGTAAAATGAGCGCAATGAAAGTTATAGGCCTAATAATGAAGACGCACATTAATTTAATGTATATTTTGATTAAAATTTTCGTGCTGGAAACATAAGTATTCCTGTGAACAATATCTGCAGCTACATCTTTCTTCACGTTATTTTATTTACGGGTCACTTCGAGACTTGAGAAAGGAGTAGGGTTGTGATCAACATTATTTCTTTGACTAGTCACAGGACTGTTTTGAGGAAAGACTTGATATAAGAGAAAAGTATGTGACCTACATTATTTCCTAGCTTTTTACAGGGGTGCCATCTGCCCCCCCTCCTCCCTCCCTACAAGACTTGGTAAAAGGAGAAGGTGTTGGACCTACTTCATTCCGATGACTAGCCACAGGGGTGCTTTATCGCTTCCCTCCCATTTTCAAAAGATTTGAGAGAAGGAGGAGGTAATTAACCTATATAATTTCCATGACCAGTCGCAGGGAAGCCTCAACGCCCCGACAACACTTGGTAGAAGGAGAAGGTATGTGACCTGCGTCATTTCCATGACTAGTCAGATGGTCGCTTTATCGCTCCCCTACCCTTTTTACAAGATTTGAGAAAAGGAGGAGGTAATTAACCTATATAATTTTCATGACCAGTCACAGGGAAGCCTCAACGCCCCCACAACACTTGGTAAAAGGAGAAGGTATGTGACCTGCGTCATTTCCATGACTAGTCACAGGGGTGCTTTATAGCTTCCCTCTCCTTTCCACTAGATTTGAGAAAAGGGGGAATTAATTACCCTATATAATTTCTATGATCAGTCACAGGGAAGCCTCAACGCCCCCACAACACTAGGTAAAAGGAGAAGGTATATGGCCTGCGTCATTTCCATGACTAGTCACAGGGGTGCTTTATAGCTTCCATCCCCTTCCCACAAGATTTGAAAAAAGGAGGAGGTAATTAACCTATATAATTTCCGTGACCAGTCACAGGGAAGCCTCAACGCCCCCAAAATACTTGTTAAAATGAGAAGGTATGTGACCCATGTCATTTCCATGACTAGTCACAGGGGTGCTTTATCGCTCCCCCCCCCCTCTCCACAAGATTCCACAAGATACGTCATAGCTGACGTGAAACCTATCCCACGGAGTTATCGTAAAGTAAATATTCTAGTGCCGCATAAACCTGAAATAAAAGTTCTACCTTATAATCCCGAAGATAATGTTTCACCAAATATCTGTGAAGTACAGGGACGTTCTTTGGTTCCAGACGAAATATCTGGAAAACGACGGGATAGAAAAACCCGCGGCTCCAAGTACGTAAAAGGTTGAGAAATAATTATATTTAGGATTCGCCTGAGAGATGATACTAAGACCTATACTGCATATATCGGTACTGTACTCATGTCCTATGAGCAACCGATATTGGGTTCATTCCATGTTCTAAGGAAAATTATAATTTGTGCACTTATCGCACTCACCAATTTTAGATACGTGTCTTCAAAAATTAGGGTTTTGAAGTTTGAATATTCGATCGTGCTTTGGCACCCATTTTGAGGGGCCAAAAAGACAAGTCGAGTTCGTTAACCAGCTATTTTGGGTGAAAAATCAGAGAGAGGGAACATTTTGAACATTTTTTTCCAAGACTCGAAAATTGTGAGAACGGTTCTTTGCATTTTCAAAATTCAAAAATATAAACAGAAACGATCATTTTCAGACAAACAACGCAAGATATGAAGAGAAGATTAAAAAAAAAATGTTTCTCTTTGGGAGATGTTTCTCTTTGATAGAAGAAGTAGTTCTTGCTTCACTTGAAAAAACCGTGTAAAAAATTCAAAAAATGAACTTTTGGAAAAACAACTATGAGAATGTAATAAAATTTTTGAAGAAAATACTAAGGCCAAAAAGGAAGATTGATAGAGAAAAGTTATTCACCAGAAAAATATCTGTAAGTTTGTTATCATTTTTCCCATTGATCGCGTAGTTTTTGTTGTTATCGTAAAAAATGAAACAAAACAGTAACCAATCAAATTTCTAGAAAAAGAACACAACATATGAAAAAAGTAGAGCGGTCGTGAGACCGCCGACAGAAGCTTCGCTCTTTCGCGTTGGAAGAAAATCATAAATTTTATTGTTATTTCATTCATCGATTGGAAGAAAATAGCAATCATCTCACTTTATGCATACATGCACGCCAGTAAAAGGAATATTGTAACAGGCAGTATAAAGTTGATCGCAATTGGAGATTCAAATTCCAAAGAAGGTAAATTATTAAAGTTTGTCAATTTCAAGTGTTATATGTACACATGAACTTTCAGACGAATCACTATCGGAACTATTCATTATAAATGCCTTCACTCGCGCGCAACGTGTAAGTCCGTGTTTAATACACACACGCGGCGCGTCGAGTGTGGTCCCCAGCAGGAGTAGGGACGGGCCAGAGGAGAAATGTGAGAATGGGAAGAGTCGCAGAGTCTACTGTGCGTGTACTACACCGGCCTTCAGATCGGGAGGGAGAGAGAAAGAGAGAAAAAGAGCCAGAGGGAGAGTGAGGGAGAGATAGCTGCATTGTTGCCATGCTATAGACATGTTGCGTCACATTTCGTGTCGCAGGTTCCGTGACGGTGTGTTCCCGTTTTTCCCGGTCAGGTCGCCCCGCTCAGAGTATATGTATGCCCTTCAAAAAGGAGCAAAGCATTAAAAACTGGGCAACAAAACATCTCTACCGTTTCGGACAAATTTTGATCGAGTTTCCCCGAACTTTTTATACAACTATGGGGAAGTACAAAGGCCAAGCGCGACCTAGGCGCGCTCAAACTTGCGAGCGAAGCGAGCCGTGCGCGAAGCACGCGATGAGAATGTGCCCGCGCAGCGGGCTGATTTTTCGTGAATGGAAACGTTGAAAATTGAATCAAAATTCTTCATCAATCTTTTCAGCTAATGCTCATATACAGCTAGAAGATCATGATTGTCTCCATGGTTATCAATTCTATCAAACACCGACGCCTGCTTATCCATTTATTATTATTTTGGTACGATTCGATTTTGCTGGAATTCTTGACTTTGATGTAGCGTATTGTTCACCTACAATTATTACATTTTGAAATAGCTTCTTACATTCATGATAGCCTTTCAGGGAAGAATATTTAAGAGTATAATTATGCTCCGTAATCCACAGTACTTGAACACATAAACACCAATTCACCTTTATGACCATAACAATTTGCGTCACGACAAGACAAACAGCGCCAAGGTTTTAGATATATGGAAAACAAATATCTTCAAAACACTTTCATCATCCACTAAATTCTACAAATATGCTAAATAATTTCCAAATTCGAACGAGTGAACAACTTGAATGTGTATAGATTCTTGTGTATTGTTGAAATATTCATTGAAATCATGCTATTTACGGATTACTTTTATTCAGGCAAGAGAATAATGATCCTTATTGGGACTTTTTTCCTCGCACTTCCACTTTTTTCTGATGCTGCTGGTAAATATATAACAATAAAAGTGCGATTACTAGAAATTTGACCATTCTTGGTTTAAGTCATTTCTCCTATTTTCTATGGAAATTTGAAAAATGTGCTCTTTATTGAAAAGCAAATCAAATGGTTGAATATTTATAATATAAATTTACAGAGATGTATGTCTATAACCACCTTCTTCTATAAACACAGAATAAGCGCAATTTTTATTTGTGTAAACGTTTCTTCAAATATCTCTTAATTTCAATCCTTCACTGTAAGAAAATTAGTTGAAAATTACATGTCGGTTTGCAAATGTTTCACCGTGATTAATGTGTTCATTCTACAAGTTTAATCTGGAATTGTAGTGATTGCAGTACTATAATACAATATTTGTAGCAATTTTACCATAGGGGAATAATATTACCACATGAATCAAAGGACATAAAAATACAAGAGATTATCGTGGTGTACTTAAACCATATTTTAAACGATATTATCACGCACTTTTGCATGATTTCTTTAAAATCACAATATGTACTGTAATCCAACTTACATGGGGAGTGTATAGAAACAGAAAGATGGGAATTCTTCCAGAATTTTGTTATTCCACTGTTAAACGCTTGAAGTGCCATAGAACAAAGTAAACTGACGGGCGGACATCACTCATCAGCAATGTCGGGTAGATGTGACTCTTTGAAAGATGTACTCTGCGTAAAGTCAATTTCTAAATTCATTAGAACTTTTTGGAGATTTATGAAAATAAAGCTGCAATTTTATCTGTCACTGATGATCGATTGTTCATTTCATTCATGAAAGAATTGTGTAACATTTTATTTTGATGGTTCTATTTCTCTCAATATTTCGGGAAAATTCAGTTATTGGACAGAATTGCAGCTTTTTCCACATCTATGAAAAAGTAGAGCGGTTACGGGAACATCGACAGAAGCTCTGCTCTTCCGCGTTGAAAGAAGATCATAAATTTGATTCTTATTTCATTCATCGGTTGGAAGAAAACAGCTATCCACTCACTTTATGCATACATGCACGCCAGTAAAAGAAATATTGTAGCATAAAGTATAAAGTTGATCGCAATTGGAGATTAAAATTTCAAAGAAGTTAAATTATTAAAGTTTGTCAGTTTCAAGTGTTATAAGTAGACATGAACTTTCAGATGAATCATTATCAGAAAAATTCATTATAAATGCCTTTACTCGTGCGCAACGTGTAAGTCCGTGTCGCAGAGTCTACTGT
>WSXT02150291.1:0-10290 GCA_011762715.2 Neuroterus valhalla
AACAGGACAGTTTTTTTCGTCTTTCCAAAAGTCAGCTTTCTTGGACAACTGCCCTTTTAACATTCACCGATTCAAATGTTTTTGGTCAATTTTTGTCTTTAAAATATACCATTCTGTGTTGAAAATGTTTCTTACCTGATCAAACTTTGATTACATGGTTAAAAATAAACTTTTTTAGAAAAATATTGTCCTCTTGGTTAAAAAATTCATATATGTATTTGGTTGTTATTTAATCTTTTTCATTAGAGGATTTTTTTTGTTCTAATTTTTTTCCTATTCAAAATTCAACTATCTGGTTGAAAATTCTTATATTCAATAAATAAAAAAATATAATAGATTTTTCTAAGTTTAGGAAATCTCCAGTAAAGGTAAACTTATTTTCTTATTTAATTAAATGAAGTGATTAAGTTCATTGGTATTTATACAATCTCAATTTGAATCATATAATCGTGCAGCTGCCAAAAATTATTCTATTCCCATTCATTTGACGTGCATAATAGTTATGCACTGGAATTCTGAAATACATAAGCAGGGTATTTCCGAACCCTCAGAAACGTCAAGTTTTTATTTCCTATGGATAATATTCTTACCAGAACAAAAATTTTTCAAATAATGAATATTGTTGTATTTCGAATACCCAGAAAAAATAAAACCTACACTGTAAAATAAATACCTCACATGATTTAAAAGATTACTATAACAGTATTCAATTTTTTGCTGGGATTTGCAAATTCAACAATTCACTATTTTTGGAAATTTGGAAATGTGTCATTTACGATTCCGATGAATTTCGAAATTCAATAATTTTCAATATTGAAAATCTGCACATTTTAAAATTTGGAAATTTATTTTTTCGGAGAGTTGCTTCTGTTTCTGAAGAATAATTATTTTCGTTAACTTTATACTTATTCAGTTTATAATGAAACTGTTATGTTAAAATCCTCCTCTTCTTAAAAAAAAAATTGACTTATATTGTTTTACGTTTTTTTTTTTGCCTGAAAATTCAGCTATTTTAATGAAGTGTGTTTCTCTATGTTTGGAAATTGAATTTTCCACTCAATCTGTAACTGAACTATTCTATTTTTTACAGAAATTCTTCCTTCAGATTCGAAAACAGAACTATGTGATTGGATCATTTTTTTTTTGCTGATGCGACTACTTTCTCAAAAATCTTCTTGGTTCCAAAATCAATTACTTTCGTTGAAGATTTGAAATTTTATTCGAAAATTGATTTTTCTGGTTGAATATAATTTCTATAGCTGAAAACTCCAAAATCCAAGTTTTGGTTTAAAACTATCTCTATAAGTTCGAAATTCATCATTTGGTTTAAAGTTTCACAGTTACGTTGAAAATTATTCCTTAGTTCGAAATTATTTCTTTCACTTAAAATTTGAACATTCGCAATTTTTGATTACATTTTGATTTTCTTCATTGGAGACTTCAATTATTTTGTTAAAAATGAACCTTTTCCGCAGATATTTTTTTTTAGTCTGAAGATAAATTATTTGAACTCTAAATTCAAATCTTCCATTTTTTATTGAAAATTCATTGTTTTTTAGTTCATTTTTCATGTATAAAATTACCTTTTTCTTTAGAAAATCTGAATTTTGCATTTTTGGTTGAAATGTTATCTTCTCTTGCTCAAAACTTCAATTATCTGGTTTGAAATGACCTTTTTTGAACTGATTTATTTCTCACTGTCGAATTCAGATGATTTTAACAAAAAATTCAAATCTTCTAGTGTTTATTGAAAATTTATGAATTTCGTTAAAGATGCAATGTTCTATAAAAAGGATCTCCTTGGTTTAGAAATTAATTATTATGGTCAAAAAATTCCAAATTTTAATAAAAACCAATTTGTTTGATTTTATACAATTTTCACTACTGGAAATTGAGAAATTAAAATTTTCGTTGAAAAAGTTCTACTCTGGTTGAAAATTCAACTATTTCAAAAACTTGTCTTTCACTGTAGCATTCATCTTTCTCTTCTAAAGATTGAACTTTCTGTTGGAAATTTTGTGCGGCTCAAAATTACCACAAAGATTTCTATTTTTGTGTTGGAGATGTGTTTAAATTAAACTTCTCATTCAAAACTTGGATTATTATCATTTTTGGCTAGAAATTTGTCTTTTTTATTCGAACCTCTAATTCCTGGTTGAGAAATGAACTGATTACCAAGAAAAAGTTTTTTTCCTAGAATATAACTGTTATGTTAATATTTGGTTGGGAATTTTCTTTTTTGTTGAAAGTCTTTCTTTTTCGGTAGAAAATCAATCTTCTTGAGATAAAATTCACATTTTCTCTTCTAAATTTAACAATTTCGATAAAGATGGATTTTTCGGAAGAGGATTCAATCATTTTCGGGAGAATTTTACTCCTTAGTTGAAAACAAAGCTGGTTCGTTTAAAAAATTTCCAATACAAACAGAACTATTTTGTTGAAAATTCGACTGCTTAGTTAAATCATATTTTATTTTGAAAGAACTCCTTTTCACGCAAAAAGTCAATCTTTCCGGTTGGGAATTTGTATTTTAGTTCAGAAATTTGAATATTTGGTTAAAAATTGATTTTAATAGTTGAAGATCTTTGGTTTCAGTCAAAAATGTACATCTTCTTGAAAATTAGGCGATTAAATAATTTTTTTTCCTTAATGCAACTGTTTTGTGAAAAATTAGTCTTGTTGTTCGAATTCAACTGTTTTTGTTTCTGGATTGAGATCTTCTTCAGTTGAAATATCAACTATGTGCATTGAAATTATTTTTCTCTTTAATATTTATTAATTAGTTAAACATAATTATACTTCTTCAGTGGAAAACAAAATCATTTCGTTAAGACCCATTCCTTCATGCAAAACTCTAATTATATTGTTGCAAATCCATGTATTCTGTTTTCTTTTTAGTTTTTATTGTAATAAATTGTTCTTCAACAAAATTCATCTTTTGGGTCGGGAATTAATTTTGGTAATACGAAATTTTCATCCTTGGAAAGAAAAACATTTTTCCCGATTGAAAATAAAACTTCTTGATTGATGATTACTGTAATTTTTTCATTTTCTCTTTTATATATCAGATTCATCTTTTTAGTGTAAAATTGTTTATTCCTTCTGAAAATGAATGCTTCTATTTGAAATTTCATGCATTTTGAAAAAAGATCCCTTTGTATTTTTAAAAAATAAATCTTCTAATATTTTTCTTAGTTTAGCGAAAATCCAGTATAGATGAATTTACTTTAATTAAATTAAATAAAGTGATTAAGTCCATTGGTATTTATACAATCTCTATATGAATGATATAATTGTGCAGCTGCCAAAAATGATTCTATTTCAATTAAGTTGACGTGCATAATAGTTATACACTGAAATTCTGAAATACATGTGCAGGGTATTTCTGAACCTTCCGGAACGTCCGAATTTTAATTACTTTTATTATTATTGTTACCAGAACAAAAATCTTCCACTGAATGAAAATTCCAGTATTTTGAATACCCAGGAGAAAATAAAAGTACCGAAAATGTTTATTCCTAAAATCTTCAGTTCTCAACGTCCCTTAAACCAGAATTTTACATTACGGAATTATGAAATTCCCTAAAATATCCAATTCTCAAAATCGATCATATTCCGAAGAAAAATGGATATTTTAGTCTATAACCGATACTTTACATTTATATATAAGATTCTCAGAACAGAAACTGTTTTTTTTTCTTCTGGGATTTGCAAGTTCGGCCATTCACTTCTTTTTGGAATTTGGAAATGAGTCATTCATAGTTTGGAAATTTATTTCTCCAAAAATTTGAAAGTACGAGATTTCAACTCTGAAGCATAATCTTTTTGGTGGTTTCATTCCTCTATATTTATGTTAACTGCAATCGAACAACAGGAAAAATTGTAATATTTTATCGAAACGTGTTCTTTTTCAATAAAATTCTACGGATTTCATTTTCAAATCAGAATATTTTTTGGAAAATCGAATTTTTTTTAATAGAATGTCATAATCGCAGTTGAACATTCATATTTTTTATAAAATATTTATATTCACAGTTTAGGAATTTGACTGTTTTATAGCCGATCCATCTCTTCGTTTAAAAACCCAACATTTGGATCACATTTCTTTTCTTTATTGACAAAAATGGTTTTTTGATTGACAATCCAGCTCTCTTGTAGAGAATCCATCTTTATAGCGTGAAATTCATCAATTTTGTTGATGAATCGTCTGTTTTAGGAAAAAATTTATTTCTATGTTAAAATTTTTTTTGTAATGTTAAAAGATGGAATTCAAATATTTGGTCATCTTTTTCTTTGGTTGAAAATGGAATTATATTGTTTGGAATTCATCTTTTTCCAAAAATTCAAGTTTTTTATTAAAATTTGTTCCTCCTATGATTGGGAATTAATTTTTCTACTTCAACCAAAATTCAACCATTTCATCTTCCTCTCTTTGAAATAAAACTCCTTGGTTAGAAATTACTTTTTTTTTTAACTGTTCCATTAAAAATTCATTCATTTGGTTTAAGTAGATTTTTTAAGAAATATCGCCTTTTTAGTTCAGAAATGTAGCAATTTGGTTGAAAATTAATTCTTTTTTGGCAAGGGAAAATATTGCAAAATATTGTAATAAATTTCAAACTGAACTATATCGTTTAAAATCTTGGTTGGAATTCAAAACATTTGGTTGGAAATCCATTCTCTTCTTCAAGAATTCATTATTTTAGTATAATATGTACTTCTCTGGTAAAAAATTGATTATTTTGTTGAAATAATTTTTTTGGTCGAGTTGTATTTTTTAAATCTGAAATCTATTTTTTATTTTGAAAAACTAGACTATTTTCTTGAAAATTTGTTTATTTTGATTCGGAATTCTAATTAAAAATTGATTGAAAGTATACCGGTTTTAGTTGGAACTTCAACTATTTGGTTGGAAATGAAATTATTTCAAGAATATATAAATTTTCGTGTAAAAAATAAATTTTTTTCTCTTGAGAATTCAAATCTCCAGACTTTCATTAAAATTCGTGCATTTCGTTAAATATTTCATGATTTTTGGTCAATTTATCTTCTTCGTTGCAAAATTCATCATTTCAGTTTTTGGTCAGAAATTTATGACTTGCAAGCTGGTCCAAAGTATTTTCTTCAAAAATTGATATTCTTTGTTGAAAATCCAACTTCTGGTTTAAAATCATCTGTTTCATTTAAAGTTCTTTTTTTTTTATTGAAAATCAATCCTCCTAGTAGAAAATTTACCTTCTTTATTAAAAATTCAACAAATGGATCTTAAATTTATCTATGCTGTTGAAAATGTAACATTTCTGAATGAAATTATACAAATTTCCCGAATAATGACGAAATTGACCAGGAACCTTGTCATATAACCAATAACGCATTTTCTCTCTTTCTATCCAATTCATCTCTCTCAATCCACCCTCCACCCATTAGAATCTGCTCTTACCTTCACGTGAAAAATGATCATGCGCACCTGTTTTGATGCTCTACGAGAATATAAAAGGGTGCGTTACAACCCTCTCAGGCTCAGTTTGCGCTCCCATTCAGAGCGCATTAGTCTCAATTGAACTCGCAATTCGTCGAGACAAAATGAAAATAAAAACAACCTAGTGAACAAACATTCAAGTGAAAAAATCCTCTATTAACTTTTTCCTCAAACCAATAAACCTTCTACGGTGTTTAAAGAGAGTTTATAAAATAAATATGCTCTTTAAAGTGGAAAATAACATATCTCATCCAGAGAAACTTATGTGAAGAGCAACAGTTCTCATCAAAAGAAACTAAAGTAGAAAAAAACGTTTGACAACAGTTTGATAACAAAAGTTTAATAACAAAAGTTTATTAACAAAGTTTCCCTCTGAACTAGAGTGGAATCATCAGTTTTCAAACAAACCTTTTCTCCGAAACTTGCTCACAAGTGTTGAAGGTCTTCTCCTTATCCAGAATCTTGGATATTCAGAACAATTTCTCCAGTGAAAATGGAGGAATCAACAAGGTTGACAGACCGCCCTAATCGCAACTCCGAATTTGGAGATGATGAGTGCTCCACTGATAGTGGATGCAGCAGCGGTGGAAGTACCGGAAGTGCCGAAAGACTATCCAGACGCGGAAGTGGAGAACGACTGTGTGAGGGCAGAAGGTCACCCAGGACCCACTACTATTTGGACCGGCTCCGGGGCAGATCAACTGCCACGAGGTCTCAAGAAAGGCTCTCCAGGAGTAGCAACGACCGTTCCAGGGCGAAATCCTCCAGATCTTGGAGTCCCAGTGACTCCAGGCCCAGACCTTCAGGAGAATCGCCATCTCACTCCCAGAGCCCCTCCGATGCCCATAGCAGTGACAGCGATTCTTTGAAGAGGCAATCAGCCTCTTCCACACTCCGTAAGGCTTTCCAAAGTCTCAGTTTATTGAAACCAGAAAAAGCAGAGAAGAAGCTCCACAAGAAGAGTCCCAAAAGGATCCTCCGAAGTCCTGTGGCTTATACCTACGTCAGAGGACTTTCTGGACTCCCGACAAGAAGAGTTCCTAAAACAAACCAGATCTGCATGTTTTGCACCTGCCAGGATTCGATTGGACTCAATCGATAGAGTTCTTAGAAGAAGGTGAATTTATATCAAATTATCATTTTTTTTTCTAATCGAGGTAAATCTGGAGGTATCCAATTGCACTCAGAAAAAAGTTTGGTTCATAGACATGGTCAGTTAAAGATTAATATTATTGATACCACTACAACTATTGATACAATCAAAGATTTGTTTGATAAAACTGAATTCTCAGTTCTTTTAAACAAATCTTAGATGGTATCCTAAATATCTGGTTTCTAGATTATCAAATTATTATTATTCGTTTGATACAACCATTGATACTATTGATTGATGCAATGAAATATCTATTTGATATAACCATTATTACTATTTATTGATATAATCAAAAGTTTGTTTAATTCAATAAAATTTCTGAGTGTGATACGAAAATCTGTTTTAATATAAAGAAATAAAAGACTGTTACACTTTTGGATCATTTTGCCCAGGATGGCATTCATATAGTGCTGCATGCTTTAACCAATTGATCTTTAAACAAACATCAAACAAACAAAAGTGGGTTTACCCGCGGATTTATTGTTAGATCTTCAATTTATTCTAGCCCTCCCAGCTAAAATCACTCGATCAATTGACTGATTTCAATGTTTCTGTTTGTTTAGGATTTGTTTAAAGTTCAGTTGTTCGAAGCACAAATACATTGGTACTTTCAGATTTAGTTTGATAGGATCATCAGTATCCAAAAATCGATTGTTTTGGCCAGACTAATGATTTTCAGAGCATTTGTCAGTATTAGATTGAATTGTATTGTAATACCGACTGCTCAAGCGAAATTCAAATTCGACATTGTAACACTTGGGTAGGATTTTCAAGATTCAGTCGAACAATCGATTATTATCATTTTTCCCAGGCTTGTCCCAAGAGTTCGATTCTGTATCACTTTGCGTTTTAAGATTTTTCTTAGGACTAGGGGAAATTAATTTTTTTTTTATCATTAAAAAATTTGCGAACAAATAAATATCCAGAAGTAGGATAAAAAATATTGCCACGATGCCATTAAGGAGAAGAGTGTATCACAAAACTTACTAAAGTTGGTTCAAGATTTTTACCTTGCTAACTAAGTAAAGCAACTCATTCCTACATTTTTGAACCTCTTTTTAGAAGAAATATGACAGGAAGGCAACACATGGAACCGTATATAATATATGATAAAAATATAATTTACAACAAGAAATTGATTTTTATGTGTGGAGCGAAGAAAAGATGTTCAATCATTCAATTTCGATAAACTAATTTATAATATGCCGAACATACGAAAATTTAAGGGAAAAAATTAATTTTTTTTTTCGCCATTATCCTTTGTTCTATTCGCTATGAATTGAGCAAAAGGTGATGAATCCATCCAAGTTCAATAATCCAAATGATAGTATCCCTAAAAAATTTTAAGGAAACAAAATTATTGATTATTCATTTCTCAATCCATCAACTTGTGTTCCTCTTTCTGGAAAGAGAACACAATTCATTGATAATATGTCAAACATGAGAAAAATCGAAGGATAAGAAATTGTTAATTTTTTCTCCTTTTTTATCAATTATTGCCTTTGTTCCTTTATATCTGAATTACTTCCAAAAGGTTCCCATTATCAGAAAGGGTTGATGGAGGAGAAACATTTTCTTAACATCTCTAAGTCATCTCTTATCTTCTATAATCTATACAATTTGATCACACTCTTCATATCCTGAAGAACATGTTAATATGATGAACATATTGATTAATTAAGTGTCTCCTAAGAATACAAGTGTTCTAATATTTTCAATTACTTCGAATCAGCCTAAATACAAGTATCATATTTAGAAATATTCAGATAAATTAAACTTAAGTCTGAATTGACAGGGTTTGAATATACATAAGTTATTCCTTTAGGAATATTTCGTATTTAGAACACTTGTGCACTTGTAATATCAGAGATAAAAATCTCTGCGATATAAATTCAACTGTATTAAAAATATATTTTAGCTTATTCAAATTATTTCCATTTAATTCAAATTGATTTATTGACATCAGATAGATTAAAATAAATTCGATTTGAATTAATTTAATTCAAACTAGTTTTTATTGATTCACTTTGACTGAATCAATTTTGAATAAATTTGAAAAAAAGTTAAATTTTATTTTAGAAATGTTCCCATATCAAAAAAAGAGCTTCTCTACGATTCTACTGTTCTATCTAAACCTCTGAAACTTAATGGAGAGAATCGCTGAGCATCGAGAAAAAGTTAATAAGTCGACAGTAGAAGTCAATTATATTAATAATGATATGAAGTTTTTTTTAATAATATATACTATACGTATGGAAATTAGAGTTTAACCACTTATATCGATTTGTGTGTGTATGTGTCGCAGAATCCGTTCAAATATTCAACTCCACAAAACATTATTCAAATAATTAATAATATATGTTGCAATTTCAAAAATTGCCTTAAAAATTGGGAAAAATATATAGGAATATTTATAAATTCATCTCTTTGGAATTTGTGATTTGCTCATGTGTTGAGAAAAAATTTGAGCAGGTTTTGCGGAATATTTGTAACACTTTTGCGGGCTAAAAACGACTAGAAAATTTAACTCTGTATTTCTGGGCGCTTTTTAATTACGAATTTCATCGCAGTTTGCCTGTGCGATCCACCTAGTGTGCCTTTGTAGTTTTTCCCTATGTGAGAAATAAATTTTGTGTGAGAAAAAAATTCTGTATGAGACAAAAAACTAAGAACAGATACTCAATATGTGTATTTGTTGTGTACGTGTGAGAGTTAAGACAAATTCTCAGGTTAGAGTGTTTTGTATATTATTGTCAACGTAAATAAACGTTTTTCATGATATTTCCTGATTCTACTTTTTGAAAAAAGATACTTCCTATGATTTAATCATTGCATTTTTTAGGAATTATTATTCCCTATTTATTATTTTCTACATGTTCATTTATATTTATTAATATTCTATTATTGAATATTTGTTGCAACATATTCAAATGTGTTGGTGTTGGGATTTTTGGTGCGTTCCTGATTACTGGGTCTTTAGGTAAGTATCACATTTTTCTACGGTTCGTGATTTTTCGAAAATAATTCGAACTTATTTTTGATTAAATTTTTTATATTCAATAAAACGACCGTATAATAGCAAAGATAAAAATATCGACAGTGTAGAATCACAAACAAAAAAACAATATTAAAAACATCCAACGACTAAATTTGGACAAAAACCTTTGAATATATCTATTATTAGAAAAACGTGAAGAAAAAACGAAAAATATAAAAGAGAAAGCAACCTCCGAATCCTTTTCATTCTCTTTTTTCTATCATTCGTCTTTTTTTTAACACAAAACAAAAATATTCGAAATTTTTACCAACGTTTCGGTGTTCACCCAACACCCTTATCAAGGTAAGGATTCTCCCAGCAGGTCCAAAATCGAGAGAAACCCAGGCTACTCTCTACCTGAATTCCCACTGAAGACTTTTTATTTCAACTTGAATTTTGGACGTTGAAAAAATTCGATTCTTCGACATTCTTCGATATTCTTGTCTTCGATTTCAATTTCATGTTATTTTACTCTCCATTTCGATGTTATTCTCTCTATCATATTTATTCGTTTTTTTCTCTTCTTCCGTATATATTATTGTATATGAAAAAATCTGCCCGCTGCGCGGGCACATTCTCATAGCGCGCTGCGCGCGCGGCTCGCTTCGCTCGCAAGTTTGA
>WSXT02150302.1:0-10289 GCA_011762715.2 Neuroterus valhalla
GATAAAAATGTATTTATTTAGAAAAAATGCGAGTAAGTTGAGGATATACTAAGAATTTTCTCAAAAAAATTCTGAAGTTTTTGAGGATTTTGGAAGGTTGTTAGATAGTACAAAAAATTATCTTAAGATTCTTGGTAGGATTTAAACTGATTTTTTTATTTCGAAAAATTAATTTCAGCAGAATATTAAAGAATATTTCAAAGCACACAAAATTTGCATGCATAAATAACAATTGAAACGTTATAAATTTGGAAAAAATTGGAATAAGTTCAAGTGATATTTAGAAGTAGAAATAATTATCTAGAAGATTTTGAAGCTGCTTTTTTAAATTTCGCATGATTTATCAAAGTTTTAGGTAAAATTCGAATTATTTCATAAGATATTCAGAAGTTTTGAAAAAAATTCAAAATAATTAAAAATTTGTAAAGATTCCAAAAAATGGAAAATGTGGATTTTTAGATATTTTGAAATAAAATTTGATAGCTTTCAAAGCATTTAAAAGGTTTAGAGATAATAAATTTTTCTTAAGGTATATAAAACTTGTTGATTCATTCTTCGATTTACGTCACTAAACTAGAGATATTCCAGCGGATGAAGAAAGGATTATTACGCGCTTCACTAAGAGTGGAAATAGACGCCTAAATTCTGCTCTTCGAAAATAATCTTTTTATAGTTTATGATTGCCTTCGAAAATTTTATAAATAGTTTAAACTTGTTAATTACTAATTATACCATAGTACACAAGGCGTGGTTTGTAAAAATAAAAATATGGTTCCTATTCAAACGGTTTTTAATTATATTTAGAACATTCATGATTAACATATTCATCTTATTTATAATGGAAAATTCTGAGCGAAGAAATAACCTTAAAATTATTATTAACCTCCACCTTGACAGTGGAAGGGTTATCATTGGGTGGCTCCTCCCGAAGCCTGGATGTAACCATTAATTTGAACTTCTGTTTATAAATTGGTTATAATTGGTAATTTTTTTTCTTTTTTTGTTGTTGTTCTTTGCAGTTGTATTTTATCGTAGTCTCGCCTCGCACTGTGGAGGGGTTATGTAAAGGAGAAGTTAGTACATAGAGAAGAGGTGTTGTGTGGAAACCCTAAAACCGTAAAGGGAGAAAGTATAAACAAATATTCCTGGTTAATATTCCAACTTTTATAACTTTATAAGAACTTTGTTTTAATTTAATTAAATACTTATCCACATGCAGATAGATCTTGTATAATACTATTAGTATTATAAAATTCTAGTTCCCAATACAATCTTAATACTCAATTTTTTTATTCTAGAGTGAAATGAAAAGTATTAAAGGGAAGGGAAAATGCTATGCCCTCGAATGCGATATCGTAAACCAAGAAGACGTTATTCAGATATTCCAATGGGTAAAAAACAATTTAGGTGGTGTCCACGTTCTTGTGAACAACGCTGGGACTTTAGTTCCCGGAAAAATAATAGGTACTTTGATGTATTAATAAAAACTTTAGACGCTTAAACAACTGAGTGGCCGGAAACGAAAAGAGTCCGAGCGCTCGAAATCGCTAAAAAGTATTGCACCAACATCTCGTGATATCGAAATTTCGAAATTCAAAAAATTAAATTAAAAAAAAAACGTGATTGTAGAGAATGACAAGATGGAACTTTTTTTCATTTAGAGTTTTTCAACCTGATTCATATTTTTTATAATAAAAATGGAAGTGATTTACAAATGTTGCTAAATTCAATTTTTTTTAAACATAAATCGTCTCTACTCAGACAAATATTATTAAAACTTTTTGAAATTTGGTATACACATGTATTATACCCTAGCGATGCCTGCAATGTGAAGAAACAAGTAAAAAATGCCAATTGTTTAATAATACTTAACTGCGAACGGAGACCTGACATACAAATACAAGTGATTAACGTGGTAAATTTCAACCATATTGTAAACGATATCTTCACGCATTCTTGCATGATTTCTTTAAAATCACAATATGTGCTGAAATTCTCTATATTCTCTATAATCACGTATTTTTTTAATTCGATTTTTTGAATTTCGATATCACGGGACGTTTCCGGCCACTCAATTTAATATCTACAAAGAGTTTATAATATCCTGAAATTTTCAGATACAAATAAAGAAGACTGGGATAAAGTAATTGGTGTAAACATAATGGGATTATTATACTGTAGTCAGCAAGCTGCGAAACTAATGAAAGAGTCTGGAGAAGAAGGTCACATAATAAATATCAACAGGTTGGTCTATCACTTTATCATATGTAAAAAAAAGTATCCATCATTTTAAATGCTGTATCATTCTACTGTACTGTATTGTCTTTGTTTAGCAACCAAAAAAAACCGTTGTCGAATATTCCAAATTTCCTGTCCCGATTTCCATTTATAAATATATTTGCGTGGAACAGAGAAATCGACCTGACAGCCCCAAAAATCGATTTGCAGGTTATTAATAATTCTGATAGAGGAAGAAATTCTCAATCAGAATCATTCAAAACCTGCAAATTGATTTTTTGGAATGTTAGGTCGATTTCTCTGTACCACGCCACATATAATTTTTAGCATGAAGCAAATATTAAAAAAGACAATTATAGAGTGGTCAAAAGTGTTTTTCTTAGTGTTAATATCAGCCCTGATTTTTGGCAGAATTGACCAAATATTATTATTATACCATTAAGCCAAACATTTGGTCAAAACCCAAACATATAAAAAACTGAATAAATAATAAAATCCGAATATCTATTTCAGTGTCGTTGGTCATAGAATACTAAGAAGTGCAGACTTTGGGGCTAATATTTATCCAGCTACGAAACATGCAGTAACTGCAATAACGACAACTTTAGAAGTAGAGTTACTTGGAAGTAAAATAAGAACGACAGTACGTACATATTTTTTAAAATAATATTCTTATTATTCTTGAACTTCTTGATACCTTTGGTCATTTAAAAATATAATAATTCTTTTTTTGGTGACATTAAGGAGTAAAAAAAATGCAATTATTATATGATTTCCAATAGAAAAATTTATTTTCATCTCATTTCCATCACAGAGCATCAGTCCTGGACTAGTAGAAACCGAAATATTTGAAGCGAACTCTAAGAATCCGGATTTATTGAGGATGATCAAGGGAATGCCTGGTCTGAAATCTGAAGATGTCGCAGATTCGATCGTTTATGTTCTGGGAAACCCAACGCGTGTTCAAATTACTGAATTAACAATTAGGCCACTCGGTGAACAATTATAGATGGATTCAACAGTTATTTTTAAACTAGTTTTTTCATGAAAAGATGTCACCTTTCAATTATTTCGATCCTAAATAATTGTTTATTATATGTTTACAATTTCAATTTTCAAATTTCTATCGTTTTTAGGCAATAAACTTACACCCGTGTATCTTGAAAGAAAAAAGTCTATTCGTATATGCTACATCGATAAAGTAGAAAACTCTTAGGTAACATTAAGCCGTGAGAAATTATTAAGTGCTAAATTAACATTTGCTGTATTTATTCCATTTCCTAATTTTATTACTCCTAATTTTGATACATACGTAAATTTTTAATCAAATTTTCAAAACTAGATTGTGTTACCAACTGATGAGAAATAAGTAATAACCAAAATAATTTTGAATGTTTTTAAAAAAATTTATCAAGAAGACAATTTTCCACTTTAATTATTATATATAATTGCATAAATATCATAAATTCATTCATAAAAGTCAATAAATATACCAGAAAAGTGTATTGATTATCATAATAGTATTTCAAAACGTTGGTACCCCTGACGTTGACAAAAATGGTGAGAATTCAGTGATTTGATGTCATGACCCACGCGCTTTTCCAAAAATAGCCTGAACTGTAATCATTATATATTTATTTAAATAAAATAATTTTACAATGGCTGGTGGTAAAAATTCTCAAGCAGGATTTCAACCGGTAAATATATTGTTATAGATATATCATTAAAACATATACACTCTTCTTACAGTTCTCATATCTTAATTTAGGATTCCGATGTGCATATTTCGTTTGAAGATCAACAAAAAATCAATAAATTTGCAAGACAAAATGCAAAAATGGAAGATTATAAAGAAGAGCTAAAAGTCAAACAGGTATGTAGCAAACGTAGCAAATAATTTCTTAAACATAACCTTAAAATATATGACATGCCGTTGCTCTCTTGTGTACATTTCTAAGAGGCTACAAATAACTTCATCTTAATATTGTAAAAAAAAACAAGAAGGTTTATCAATGTTCAATAAGAAATCATTTTTAATTTTTAGGGTGATTTACAAAATTTGGAAGATGCTTGCGACGAATTGGCTCTTCTAGATGATGATGTTAAAATACCCTACCAATTTGGAGAAGTGTTCATCACTCAAAATCTTGAAAAAACTCAGGTAATTTTATCAATATTATACAAAGGAATTTGACCCCATTTTTTCTATGCCAGTTAGCTTAATTAACGTTATTATGTTGAACGTTCCTGGTACATGGTCGCATTTATTTTTCAGAAATCCTTAGAGGAAGCTAAGAAGAAAAAACAAGCAGAGATATCGAGTTTGGAGAGTAAATGTACGGATCTGAAGGAAACGATGAACGACTTGAAAGCCCAGTTATATGCTAAATTTGGCAGTCACATAAATCTAGAGGCAGAAGAAGATTAAATTTAGGGATTTACAACAAAACAGCCAGATTGCAAATACGCTTCTATACATTTAATTGAATGAGTATTCTGAAGTACATTTACAATGTCACTAAATATTAATAATGATAATAAATGTATCATATTTTTTATCCATAATTTTGGTCGTCACGTACCTCTAAAATACGTTAATAAATAACACTTCACCAAAGATGTGTTAGAAATCCTTCCCCAGTAGATGAAATTATTCTCCTAATGATACCCAAAAATTTGGTATCCTGTATTCCGAAAATGAGAAAAATGTTTGTAATGCAATTTTGGTAAAGAATTTCTCTAATTGGCATTGCTAAATTATGCCTATCCAAAGCATTATTCATCTGAATAATTCCGTAAGGATATGAGAAAAAAGTCCTAAGATTTAATATTATTTATAATTATTAAATATTGTATAAAAATATCACGTATTACACCCTTTACTCTGGATGGTACCATATTCAGGTCGGAATTTACTTGAGAATTCTGCAAATACTATACACTGACGTAACATTCAAGCAAACTTTCCCCGTTTCCTACTACCTTCCTCCTCAGGATAATTTTAGTTTCACCTCGTGGCATTAGTCTTACAATTAGTACGTTGACCACCCTTGCCAATTTAGCTCAGTTTCACTTCCAAAGTAAGAGACTTTCTCACTGTGACCCGTCTGGTGATGAAATAAATCTATTTTTTCACTAAATAAAACTTTACTAACTAGAGTGTAAATTCAATCATTTTTATAATTGAAAAAATTGAAGCTTCAGTGTACAATGGAATATGATTCAGATAAATAGGATAAACCTTTTTTTATTCTTCCAGATTCGTGAAATTCCGAGTGTTCATTGAAGAATTTCTAATGAAAAGTGTCGTGAAATAGAAATCTTTCTTTAGAGAAATATGGAATCAGTAAAGGAATTAATTTTAAATTTGAGAAAAAACAAATCACATGGGGGTTACGGATTGCAAAAAGAATGTGAGGCTCTAGTGAGTCATGTTTTGGACAATTTTTTGAAATCCCCACTACCAGACTTGGAACCAGAAGTAAAAAACGAGGAAGACTCTATACGTTACAGGGAAGAAGGTAGAAATACAAAATAATAAGAATAATTCTCTATTATTTAATGAACCCTGATAAGAAATTGTAGAAATGAATTAATATCATCTTGATAAGGATAAGATGACGATTACCCCTTTGAAAATCATTTATATCTAATGTTTTTCCATCTGTGATACTATCTGGTATCTTCCATTTTGTGAAACATATGGTTCACCTTGCTGAAAAAATAAAATTAAATTAAATGCATCATAAACAGTAATGCCTAAGGATTGAAATTAATTGTTTTGTAACGTCAAACAGGAAATGAACATTTCGTAGCCGGTGATGATTTAGAAGCTATAGAGTGTTATACAAAAAGTCTTGCTTTTGCTGACAACAAAGAACTTATGGCAACCGCCCATGCTAATCGATCTGCTGCTCTTTATAGAAAACAGTTTTATAAACAATGTCTAATAGAAATAGAAGCAGCATTGTCTCTTGATTATCCTGAAGAGAAAAAAGAGAAATTGAAAGAAAGGGGACGGAAAGCTCTTAAAAAGATGAACAGTTCTTACGGAAGCATTGAAACTGAAATTTTAAAGACTGAGAACTTCGATCCTTTCGAGAATAATTCAAAGGATAAAGTAAATTCTAAATTTCCATTAATTCAAAAAATACAAAATTTAGAAGAGTCGAAGGAGACTGCAGTTTCAAATAAAATTAAAACAGATAATCCAATTAGTTCAACGGATTTGAACGGTTCTTCTTCTCCGGGTACATCCAATTATCGAAGATATTTGAAGAATGAGGGAAAATTGTCACTTACCTATGGTCCAAGTGAAGAGGCGCCAGCAGCGAGTAATGGTATTAGCATCTGCATTTCAGAAAAATATGGTCGTCATCTTGTTGCTACACGAAACTTTGAACCAGGAGACATCCTTTCATTGGAAGATCCATTTTCATACACTATTTATCGAGACAAGTAAGTTTTTCTATAAATAACTTTTTTCACATCTAATGGACTATTATTACAGGAACTATACACACTGTCATCACTGCTTATTGAAAAGTCATAATCTGATTCCTTGTCCGCACTGTCCAATCGCTCAATACTGTTCAGAAAATTGCAGAAATTTAGACTGGAAACTCGCACATTGCACTGAATGTCCCATTTCATCATTATTATCAAATTTACTCAATTTTGATGTCGATAAAACTCGTATGCTTAGCAAAATTGTGAGATTTTTGATAGTCGCAACTAAAAATGGCACAGCTATTGATGAACTACGTCAAGACATAAAAGTTGCAGAATCAAATCCAGGTTTATCTTTACACTAACTCTGAGGAATAATATCAAATCAGGGTGTCGATTTTCCCGGTTTCTACATAACTGAGGGCCCGGATTCAGTGAGGGGACGAGCGCTCGAAAACGCTAAAAAGTATTGTCTAAACGTCCTGTGATATCGAACTTTTGTAACTAAAAAAATTTAATTAAAAAAAATATGAGCTTGTAGATAATGTAAAAATGGAACTTTTTTGTGCATAAAGTTCTTTAATCCCATTTATATTATTGATAATAAAAATGAAAAAGTGTTAAAAAAATGTTGCCACATTCAATTATTTTTTGAAACATAAATCGTTTCGACTCAGACAAATATTGTTGAAACTCTATGAAATTTGGTATACACATGCATTATTCCCAAGGATGCCTACAATGTGGAGAAACAAGTAAAAAATGCCCATTGTTTAATAATAATTTTCCCTCATCTAATCGAAAATCGACTGCTTTAAATTTAGGCATATTTATTCTTCAAAAACAAAACACATTCTTACACTTGTTTATCATAATTTCTGATCATTTATCATACTTTTTATAAAAGTTCTAATACAGGAACATTAAAATTAGATACTCTCTTTATTACTTCTGAACCTTTGTATACTGTATGGAAGTAATTGTTTAAAAAAGTCATTTTTATTTTGAACAATGATTTCTTTGAAAAATACTACGAAGTTGTGGTTTTTATTTTGATTTGCAAACTTTTCCCAACTTAACTTTTCCTAAAAGTGAGGTAATGAAAAATAGAAGCTAACATACATACTATTTTAGTCAGTTTATTATAGTTTATAACTATTTTCTCTTAGAGAAATACGAGAAAGTTGGATTTTTTCCAAGATTGCACAATTTTTTAGTAATGGACAAATAATAAATAAACTACAAAGGGAATAGTCTACAAAAAATACCAATTTGAAGAAAAAGAATTTCTTGCAACAGAAAAGAAGAAAGAATAGAATATTTATAGGAACAGTCCTATAAAATAACCTGTAAAATCCTGATTGAAGAACAAACCCGAAAAATCTCAGAATAATCGCAAATTTCTAGCATTACGCTAAGTGAAGAAAGTTATAAAAAATAATAGATCGTTTTTTACAAATATTTTATCAATATAAATTAATTATTATCTCACTCAAATCGAAAAGTTAACAAATTGGAAATGTTAGGAAAAACCGCAAGTTTATAGCATTATTCGAAGGAAAGACAGTTGCCAATAATAATAATACATTTTTAGAACAATTATTTTTTCAACACCGATTAATTCACTTCAGGTCAAGAGTTAAAACAAAGTTGAAAATTTCAGAAAAAAACACGACTTTCTACTACTATTCTAAAAGAAAATTTATGTGAACAATAATAAATTGGTTATAAAAATGTTTAATCATCTCTTTATCAGAAAAAAGTAATATTCCATACATTGCAAACAATTTTTACTGATACAAACAGCAAAACAATAGAAGATAGCGCCAAAAACGCGCAGATCCCTATTTTTAAATTTTAGGAATTTTTTTAAAACATGATAAAATAGGTTTGTGATGATGAAACTCTAAAAGTAATTTTTTATTTAAACCTTGTAACTAATTGTAAAGTTAATCGTGAATGACATGTTCTAAGATTCCGTCTAAAATTTGCAAAATCACGTCGCGAAGCCTCTTACGGCCTACTTGAAGTTCTGAAATAATTCCAAAACTTAAAAGTAACTACAAATTACGAATTATATTGTCTTACAGTCACATGACAAAAATATAATATTCAATTCAATCTAATGAAAGAGAGAACGATCTGCACAGTGCGAAACTATTTGGAACACTGAACCTTTTTCACAGTAAAAATTTCAAAACAAAGGCATGAGACGATATCACAAGACGTTCGGACAATAGTTTTTAACGTTTTCGAGCGCTCGTCCCCTTATTGCATCCGGGCCCTCAATTGTTCAAGAATCCTTCTATATTTTAAAAAAATGTTACTCTCATCCTGTTTAATGGAAATTTCCAACTTCTTGATGAATGAAATTCGAGGTTTATTCCCAGTTCCTAGATTTGATCAACACCCTGAAAATATGAGTCATTATCATCCATTATAATTGAGTTAACAAATTATTTGTAGATAGCAGAACAGCTGGATTTACAGAAAATGGAATTCTCGATAGCAAAAGTGCTCGAGCAGTTTTTAGTCTTGCGACTAATATGTCAACAAGACCTCCTATTGGACTTAGTGCATTCGCCTGTATTTCGGCACTTGCAGCTACTTTGTTGGCTACACAAACAACATTTTTCGGCGCCAAATATGAAGCAAGTCAACTAAAAAATATCAGTGAACTTTCGAATATGAAGTTCTGTGGTAGTCTGATGTTTAGAGCCTGTGTCATTACATCTTCTAATTGTTTTTCGGTAGAAATCCTAGTTATTCTTCTTTTTCTTAGCAGTAATAATAACATTTTAGGTGATTACATACATTATTCGTAATTTTCGTACCAACTTTTCAAATTCAGATTCAGCAAACACCAGGTGTTAAATCTGGCTCTGGTCTTTACATCCTCCACAGCTTGTACAATCACTCTTGTTCTCCTAATACGTTGCGACATTTTGACGGATTAACAATGATAACACGAGCAATGGAATTGATTTCTCCTGGGGATCAAATTTTTACAAGTTACGGCGGAGGATATCAGCACATGCCTCGATCTGAGAGAAAAAAGAAAATGATGGAAGATTATTTCTTTGACTGTGATTGTACAGCTTGCATTTTCGATTGGCCAACATACCCAGAAATTATTAAATATCACGTGGGTTCCATTTCAAAAAATAAGGAACTGATTGGAAAGTTGAAACCATTTAAAAAACGACTGCTTCAAGATAAATATGACGTCGACGCAGCAAAAAGTATTCTCAAGATTTTGTACAAAGAAGCGAAAATGCCATGCGAGGAAATCGTCCATGGCGTGCAATACCTGAAAAGTTATTATTTAGGTAACTTCAAATGACTCTTGAAAATTACAGCTTCGCTTACTGTCCTTAATATCAATTTTCTTTTGCAGCTTTATCTTTTTATTACTGAAAAATTGGCTATAATAACTTTCGCTTTCTTTTATTCAAGTTCAATATTAAGCTTTAAGGGACTATAAATAAATTACGTAACGGATTAGAGGGCCTCTAAACGACCCTTCCCCCCATGTAAAAAGCCGTAACAGAATTTTTCTGACCGCCCGGCCGCCCCACGCCCGCCGCCCCCCCCACGATGCT
>WSXT02150313.1:0-10288 GCA_011762715.2 Neuroterus valhalla
TTGAATATACGGGACAAATTTCTTGATTATATGGTACATCTCCACAATAACATTTACATTCCCCTTCAAGCCAGTCTTTAAAGCAATCTCATTGAAAAAACAAGGTCACACGTAAGGAGGTTATACCAAGAATTAGATATGCATAATAAAGACGTCAACTCTGAGCTTATTTCAAAATGAATATCAAAAATGGATACAGTTCACAATCAAAATCGACAATACGTGCAATAGTACACAGATTATATACATCTTTTCTTCAGGAGAGAAACAACAGATAAACATGTCATTACATATAATTCAAAAACATGACAAATTACAATGATTACGACAAGAGCAGATATCATCACAATGGAATTCAATCACACCCGTCGACCATCTAAATGATCCAAATACTCGTCTTAATAATTTATACGATGCGCTCATTCTGTTTACCCCGTTTATTGTCTCGGACAATGTTTTGTCGGTCCAAACATATATGTATGCAGAAATCTCATCAAAAAATCTTGATTAGCTTCGATTAAGGTAAAGTGATGAACTAGTGTCATTCTCAGAGGAAGCGTAAGAAATTTCTTCTACTAGGACCATTTGCCACCGGGGAACTACACTACGTTTTCCTGTGTTACCTCCCTAGATTCCTGTGCTACATACCTTAGAATATAAATAGGACTAAAGAAGCTACTGTGGGCAGGTCGGAACCCAACAACTCTGGTCAACAAACAGAGAGCCAACATTTGTCTCCTCTGTCCTTCATTATTTGATTGAAAAAGCTTTCACTTCATGTTCACGTAGACATTCCTACGGGCTAATTTGATAGACAATATCACAATAAACGTGAAAATTGACGAGTGAATAAGAGACACTGAACTTTACGCACTTTAAAACACCTCCAGTCATACTTGTCGGGCAAACAGATGTGGAATCTTGGGAAATATGACTGGCATTCTAACCTTAAAACTGTTTCCTCCGAAAAAATGGAGTTATTCTAGAAAGATTGAAGAACTTGATTTTAGGCAGAATAAAGGTTAATTTCCTATGACAGGTATCACGAATGACATTTTGGAAGAAGGAAAATGATTAATTTGATGAGTTTTATACTTTTGGTGGAGCTCTTCCAGGGTGCAAAGACCCGTTCCCACCGCACAATTAATTCTCCATAGTTAGAAGCTCCTCCTATTTTTCCGTTCCTGCTGTTATGTAGTTGATGTTTTTGTTTTTCTCTTGTTGCATTCAAAAACTTGAAATTGTGTTCATTAATGAGCCGAATAATTCATCGTGGGGAATCGCCCGTATCACTTGCCATTTCGTCACGAACGTCGCGAATTTCAATTTTCAACTCCTAACCTAATTTACCTAATTCACGAATTCACCTGATCGCCGGAAATGCCGACTGAACCTAAACTTGCGACCGCCGACCGCTTGCGGTCGCGACGACGGCGACGACCACGGGTGACCTGAACGGGAACATTTGATGACACTTCCGGTGCGTTTAGGACACTTACATAGTAAATTGTAAATAAGCCAAATAGTTTACATCACCTCCCAGTGGAACTGAAAATAGCCGCCGCGAACGGTAACAAAACCAATTGAATTTCAAATGTTTCAAAATTGAACATGGGACAAGTGTAGTAACTTAAAGAAGGTTATCTTCGAAAGCTTTGAATGAAATGAGGGAAACATAACCTCAAATTGCAGTCACGTGTGATCCGTGAGATGAGAATCTGTCAAAATATTTTTTGGTTGCAAATTTAACAGAAGAACTATAAGAAAGATATGAAATCCTGTGAAAATGATATTTTTCATTCCGATCATAAGTCTTGGAACAAGTCAAATTATCAGAACTAATTCTCATCACAAGAATTGCGAATTTACACTCAAACGTCTGCATATCGGAAATATTTACCATTATCCTCTCTGGAATTATCTATAAAGTGCTTTGTAACTCGAATATTCGGAAAAATAATTACAATTATAGAATAATAAATTGGAATAGTTTTAACTCCAACTGTGGTTTTGCCAAAGATTTTATTTTCTTCTTAAATTGTCCTTTTTTAGGCAAGTATTCCATCTAAACTAGAACTCTAGACATTTCAAATTGTAAAGATGACCAGCGAATTGTCCGAAAAGATTCTCGAGTATTTATCCAAATGCGATGAGATTAATTCACTCGATTTGGCAAAAACTTTCCAAGAAGATCATCAGAAAGTGATTGGAGCAATTAAAAGTCTCGAAGCTATAGGAAACGTAAGTAGTGTTATAAGTGGTTACGCAAACCTTATTTTCACAATAATCGGAAAATCAGCTTTTATGTTAAAGGTAATAGTGATAGTATTATTCATATCTAACAATGTGTCTATGTCGAAATTCTCAGTTAATCAAAGCGAATCAGGTAAATACCAAAAGATGGGAACTAACAGAGGAAGGTCAGCACGTTTTAAAATTTGGAAGCCACGAAGCTGCTGTTTATAACGCGATTTCCGAAAATGGTACACCACAAGCTGAGATAATGAAAACCGTTCCTTTTGCCAAAGTAGGACTTTCTAAGGCACTTGCAGCTGCATGGGTGGAAATTGACAAAAATGACAAGTCCTTGGTCAAAAGAAAAGTAGCGTCCATTATTGATACTCCTCAAAATGATTTAATGAACCTTTCTGAAGTTCCGGAGAATATTAAAAAAGAGTATAAGAAGAGAAAGTTTCTTCAGGAAGTGTAAGACGGATGTACTTTTTGATTATGTTCTCAAAATTAATGTACTTGAAACTGTTTCTTATTAAATTCTGATAAACATTCTCATTTATAGAGTAATAAAAAGTGTTTTGCTAAGCAAAGGCGAATCCTTTTCCACTAAAATCGAAAAACCAGAAGCTGACGTGACTGCCGATTTACTAGTCAACGACACCTGGAAGGAGAAAAAATTCAAACCCTACAACTTTGACGCCCTGGGCTCAGCTCTCGAAGTTGGTCATCTCCATCCGTTGCTAAAAGTTCGTGCCGAATTCAGAAAAATTTTCCTCGAAATGGGGTGCGTTTGAGTCCCAATCATGATTTTAAATGAAAAGAAATGACACATAATTATTAATAATAAATAATAATTATAATTAATTCAAAGAGCTTCGAATTGAGATAGAGATATTTTGCAGGTTCACCGAGATGCCTACAAACAACTTTGTCGAGAGTTCCTTTTGGAATTTTGACGCTCTTTTTCAACCCCAACAACATCCTGCGAGAGACGCTCACGATACGTTCTTTATATCTGGTAATATTCTTATCCGTTACTCTACACTTTGGTGAAACTAGGAAAAAGACTCCTGTAATTGAATTATAATTATTTTAGAACCTAAATTAAGTACATCCTTTCCCGAGGATTACTTGCAAAAGGTAAAAAAAGTACACAGCGTTGGAGGCTACGGATCCCAGGGTTACAGGTACGATTGGAAATTGGAAGAAGCTCAAAAAAATCTTCTTCGAACCCACACGACAGCTGTTAGTGCACGAATGTTGTACAAACTCATGCAGAAAGGCGAATTCAAGCCAGTAAAGTATTTCAGCATCGACAGGGTTTTCCGAAACGAAACGCTAGATGCGACGCACCTTGCTGAATTTCACCAGATCGAGGGTGTCGTTGCTGATTTCGACCTTTCCCTGGGAGACTTGATTGGCACTCTCTACGAATTCTTCAGCAAATTAGGCATCACCCAGCTCGAATTCAAACCTGCTTATAATCCTTATACCGAACCGAGTATGGAGATATTTTGTTTTCATAATGGATTGGGAAAGTGGATAGAAATTGGAAACAGTGGGATTTTTAGGCCTGAAATGTTACTTCCCATGGGCCTCCCGGAAAATGTGAACGTCATTGCCTGGGGATTATCTTTAGAAAGGTAAGGATCCAACTCAAAAAGTGAGCAGAAATAGGTGATCAAAATTTAGACTGAAATTAAAATTATTTATTAAATTATTTTACAGGCCGACTATGATTAAATACGGTTTAAATAACATAAGAGACTTGGTGGGACCAAAAGTCGATTTACAGATGGTGCACAACAATCCGCTCTGTCGACTAGAAAAGTAATAAAGTATTTGTTATTTCGCAATTACGTTTTTATCACAATGTTAAATTATTTAAAAATTATGCAATAAAACGTTTTCTATACTTTAAACTGCATTATTCTTTCGTCGTTCCATTTTAGATTCTCACTTTCAACATTTTATTTTTTGTTAATGTTTGCACCTAGTATATAGTTTAACGCGTCTTTTCTCATCAACAGAAATAATCCCAGATCAGTGCGAGAAAAGGGAAGGAACAGCGAAGAGTTGCCACGGAGCATTGTCAATCAGAGACAAGGCGATTATATTCAGGACAATTTGAAAAACCTAGTCATCTTCTGCGACCCAAAATATCCAATCTATACTCTGGAAACTCTGCTATCAATTTCCAAACATGATTTTCCAACATCTGTATCAGTTCACTTGCACTCGTCTGTTCAGGGACTTCCTGCCAACCTAGTAAACTTTTGTTCAGAATTTAGGACAAATAGAAAAGACGTCGATTGTGAAATAACCTTCATTTGGAAAATTGTTGGAGTTGATGCTCAAATGCACATCTCTGCTGTAAGAGATTTTTCAGGAGAAACCAACATTGCTCGTTTTTTCAATCGACTAATTGAAAAGAGGAAACCAAATCTTTTAAGGTACGAGACCAATGGGGTACTTTACGCAAATCAAATTGATGCAATCCTCGATCGGATTGACGAGACTGTACGTAGTCTGGATAGTAAAAATAAATTGAAAAGTCTACTTGCTTTAAACAAGGGACAGTTTTTGATGGGAGAAGGAATTTCTATCGCTGATGTAGTTCTTGAATCGGTTTTCCGGCATCTTGGAAAATGAATCACGTCATGTAGATTTAGAATAAATTATTTTATTATAAAAAATAAAGTACTACAAATCTAGAAAATGTCGCATCCTATGATTCGCAATTGATTTTTTTCATTGCCCCCTTTTTGGTTCTGATTACTAAATTCATAAAATCAATATCGAAGTTTCAAAAGTATGGATTTCAGTACAAAGTAATATATTGTGAATTTTAATTTCGGGAAATAGTTGATGGTTTGTGTTTCTTTTTGTTCTCGTTGCGCCAACCTCAGTCTTGCTTGTTGAACTATAAAAAGAAAAATTTCGTTTATTTTAATAAACTTAATAAATATTTTATTCATAAACAATATCTGCTGTTTCTGCTTTTGTATTTGAGTGTGCAAGGAATTCTCAGTTTCACGAAAAGGAATAAGTGAAAAGATAGGAAAACCTTATATTACTTTTCAACATAATAGGAAGTGATGGCCAATAAATATTCCATCACAATGCCTATGTTGGATGAAAATTCATTATTTATCTAAATTTCACAATGACAGACTTTTCAGGAATAAGAAAAAAATTCACCTTTAACGATCACGGGAAAATGACTGGCACACTTGAAATTTGAGCCGACGATGACGATCTCGGTGTTGATCTTTCCTATAAAATAATTTTATGAATCAATAATAAGCTGTGTATAACATAAGGTAATATTTCCGTATTTCATGTGTAATTTTGACAATCTTGTCTGAACTCGTGTTTAACCCAATGTTTTAAAATGAAGGGTGTTTTTCGTAAGTCAATTAATCTTTGACAAATCGGAAGAAAATCGAATACACAAGCACATCGACCATCAGGAGTTCGTCAATGAAGTAAATAATAAGAATAAATTGAAAGGAAAATAATATATTTGTAATAGAACTGACCCAGTTGGCGTAAGATTATGGAGATACTGGCGGATTTAAACTTTGAGCCAACGGTGAAGATCTTGAGGATTCAATCTTCTATACAGATGATGCTCTTCTTTCCTATAAAATAAATTTAGTGAATCAATGAAAAGCTCTACGCTTGCATAAAAATGTCTGCATTTTATTCGTGATTTTATAAATTTTGTCTGAACTCGTGTCTAACCCAGTGTTTTAAAACAAGGGGAGCTTTTCGAAATTCAGTTGATCTTTGACAAATCGGAAGAAAATCGAATAGAAAAAAGCCTCGACCCTCAGGAGTTTGTCAATCAAGTAAATACTATTAATAAATTAAAAGGAAAATAATGTCTTTAACGTACCACATACTCAATTGTTGACTTTAGCGAATCCTCCGTCGTAAATTGTTGCTTCATTTATTATCATGAAGATGCCATTGTTGATTTGTCGCAGTCGGAAGATCTTGAACCTTTTCAAATTTCGGGGCAATTAGCTTGTCGCTGAAAGGGGAAAAAAATATTTAACTAAAAGAATTGAATGAAGTAACTAAATTTGAAAGTGTCCCCAGAAATGCGACATCAATTTTCAAGATATTTTTTGTTCAAGCTAGAACTAGTCCGATAAAACTTGATGATATAGAAATACCAATGTATAAATAGTATTAAAAAAATGAATTACCCCCAAATCCAGATGATAAAAGCGGGACGAGCTTTGCCAGGAATCACGTCATTTCCTCTGCTTTTTGCAGGTCATAACCCAGGAAACAAAAATCCATTCTCAATTGCATTGAATGGGTTTTGAAGCTTTCTGAATTGCGTATCTGTCACTGGAATTCCAGAGAAGAATTTTACTCATTATTTTTTGGTCTGACTTACAGGCCGCAAAAGCTATTACTTCTTATAGAAGTCAAATGGAAACAGGAATCCAGTGACCTTGTATATTATTTCTTCAAATTTGTCGTAACTCATAAAATTTCAAAAATCGTGTGAAATATGGGATCATCGAATATATTTGTTCCACGTTAACTAATAGAGAAGTGTCGCTTCTACGACCTTTTTCGATAAAACAAAAAACTCGTTCATCAAATTTCAAGGATAACATTTCCCACGAATGATTGAAAAAATAACTGTACCGGAAGAATCCGGCTATTTGTACCGATATTTCGGCAGAAATAGCCCTTTCTCCGGTCCTACAATTTGTACCGAAAAAATCTAGCTATTTGCAATGATTTGCAACGCAGGCATGCATATTTTTAGGTTAGGTTTAGTTTTAACATTGGTTACACAAACTTTACGGAAAATAGATGTGAAATATATATATTGCAACATGGACGTGGTATTTTATGTAATAAAGTGGACAACTATTTTTAACAATTTAATCAATTAATACGTCAATTATATCAGTATAATTTTTTAACACCAAACTTACGCGTCGTCCATATTTCCTCCAAGGGAACAGTGGGGAACAGGCTTTGGCTCGGGCTGGCTCGGGGCTCGGGCTCGGCCAAAATCACCAACTCGCTTATAGCTTATTCGCTTTCCGGTTCTTCCGGCGCCTGCTCCGCACGCAAATTGTCGTAAAATGGAACCAAATTGAAACTAGCCGCAAATAGAGGAACTGGAAATAGCGATTGGTGATTTAAATTTAAAGTCGAGATCGAAAAAGTCACATATCGAATAGGTTTTAACAAAACGCGGGAACTTTATTCCATGTGCCACAGGATACATTCAAAACTTCCCTATGCTGTGAAAAAAATCATATCAATAAGGTCAATAAGAAAAATGCTTGTCCGCTTCGTTGTTTTCGAAATGCACAGTGTAATGATGTAGAATTTTACGAAATTTGGAATTCAATCGTAATGAAACAGACTTTTGAAGTTGAAAGCCTTAAAAGTTTAATAATTTCTGATTGAAACTTGAGCATTGAGGCGCGACGAATTGAACAATATGCACCTATTCTTCCGGTTCATTCTATCCTTTCCAAAAAAAAAATAAACATTTATAGAAACAAAATTACACGCTTGTGTATTTATTATGATAAATAACGCTTTTTGTGCAAATTACTGTGCTACACTTCGCACAAATATTACATTGCGATAATCACAATTTATTATTGCTAAGAGAGAAACTCTATAAAGTTACTTTTAATATTTAAATTGTTTATTATAAAACCTTTATAAAAATACTTATAATTCACCAAATACACGTCTTATTCAAGCATCTTTTCAAATATTGTCTTAGCATTTAGTTTCTCGGTGGTTGACTTTTGATTATATATGAGTATGTATATTCTGTAGCTTTAGGCATATCAAAACTTACTATCATGCTTGAAGTTCTCATTATTATGAAATAAAATGAAACAAAAGTTTGATCAAGCTGATAACATTTTATATAAATGTTTAACTAATCGATTATCAACATCTAATAAACGTAAAGAATTTAAATGATCTAATCCACTTATTATAAAAGATTCAAAATTATTATTTATATAATATAATTCAAAGAACATGAATGATAAATTATACTGTTGCAGAGAAATCATGTGATTAATATTGAAATCACGCATCAAGGAAGGAGAGATTTCAAAATATATTGAACGCTTAGCATAAAGTTTGTCATTACGGTAAAATATAAATTTTATAAAAATTAAACTGTTTGGGAAAAACAATTCAAATATATAGTGAGAAATGAATAGTACAAAGTAGTGCCAAATTCCTGAACTCGCTTAAAACCTGCAAGCAATACCTGTCCATTTTTCATGAGTGGAAATGTTCCGTATCTTCACTGGCTTTTACATCCAGCAGCAAATTTTCTCTCTCCTCTTGAAGCAAATTATGAGCATCGTATTCATCGGATTTGATTTCCGAATCTGGGTTCCTCTGTTCGTCCAGAAAAATTTGAATACGCGTTCATTCAGACTGGTTTCTTACCCCGAATCCTCGTCGACCTTGAAAATATATGATACAAGGGGGTTTGCAAATCGCACGGTCTTCTATCTTAGTTTTTTTTTCACAAAATTGGCTTCAGCCTCATCCAGATTTCTATCAATTTCCCAACCCTTTTGAACGCAGTTTTTAGGTGTTTCAATCTTCGCATATGCAATTAACTCTTTCTGGCTTATAGTAGACATGAAGGGCTTCAAGTTTTGAAAAGACGTTGAGGAAAGCAAGTCAATCGAGTCAATCGATGTTGTGTTTTCTAAAGCTGCTCTTTTAACACAAGGTGTATATTTATCTAAAGATGCTACCAGCACATTTAAACTTTTAGCCTCCTCCTTTGGCGAAGGTTCAACCTTGGTTGAACGTTTGTCAGAATTTGAGATAGAGTTGAAAGTCTGTATGCAGAAATTGAAAAGATTTGAAAATGACATTAACGCATTTTTAGAGCCTCAAACATCCAAAATTTAAATTACGTTTTCACAAAATATTTACAACAAATCATTCTTGATTTACAAATAATGTATCTAAAGGTTTCTAGAACTTCGCTCTGTCTTGAGAGATATGAGTTTAGGTGTTTCAGTAGAAAAGTATTTTAGACAATTAAAGACTAATTTCAATTATTTCGGAAGCTATTTATAAAAATTAAAAAAAATGATTAATGTAAGTAAATTACAAAATTACTATGTGAAATGTCTGCAACATTTTGATGCTCTGAATATTTTTTGCCGCTCATCAGATTGGTAGATTTTCTCTTGAATAAGACTTCGATCTTTTCCAGTCTGGCCCATCCTTTTCTCTCCCTGGATTTGGAAACTTTGTTATCAAATCCCATTTCCTATACAAAAAGAGTATATATTTTGAGTAAGAAATCTAAAAAAACTATATATAATTCACATTACAGTATTTTATTTACATAATATGCATTGAAGCTTTTAAAAATGAAAAATTATGAAGAAATTCAAACAGTACGGTTTCGATTCTAATTTAAAAATTATATGGAAAAAGATATCAAGATAGATAAAAAATATTAAAAGATTGCCATTACAAATGAGCAAACAAGAAAAGAAAAAAGTTTCGAATTTTCTATTCCCATATATCCCGGCATGTTAGTGATTATGGAAGCTGGATTTTCAGAATTCCAAACAGTTATATAACAATACATACTAGAAATGCATGTTATGTACAAAATTCTTTCCGAGTTCCGATGATTATTTATTAGCAGGAAGTTGAAATGAATTGAGGGATATATTCCACAACTAGTTCTGATATAGCTTTTGTTTGCAAATAAATTAATTTTAATCAATAAAGAATATCAAGAAATTTTACAAAACTTTTATCTCGAATTCTCTAACTGGTCACAGGGATAACTTAGGTCATATAACATCTTCATTTCCAACGTCGCATGGGGGGGGGGGCGGTAAGGCATTTCTATGACTGGTCACAAAAATAATGTAGATCACATATAATATCTCCATTTTCAACATTCCATCAAGCTATTCATCCATGGAGAATAGACATAAGGAGATCAAACTAGTGGAACTAAAAATGAGCACTTTCCTGTTGCCAGAAGTTTGAG
>WSXT02150324.1:0-10288 GCA_011762715.2 Neuroterus valhalla
GAGAGGCTGGGGGGGGGGGAGGTGGGGGGGGGAGCAAATTTCACACAAATCTAATACCTTCTCTGATGAGAATGTAAAAAAAAAGTGAATGAACGGAAATTAGGAAAACAGCAAATAATCAGTTCTAATTATGTGTATTATAATGTATTTTTACTGATACTTTCAAATAAAATTAAAAAATGTTCATTTTCAATTACCTTAGAAGGTTCTTGTTTAATAATAGCATTTTTATGATTACAAATTTATATTCTAATATGTTGATGAAAAAAAAAAGTATTTAGATTGAATACGCAGTCGAAAATAACTACCTCAGAGAAGCTCGAACCCATACACCTTAAAAAAAATGAAACGGCACCTTACAGATTTTTATTTGAATATCATAAAATTCAAAAAAGAATACGGCACATACGTTTATTTTATTTAGCCTTCTGGTATATTTTTTCCCACGTATGAAGAAAAGTATTTAGAAATATACCAAAGTATTTGAATACTTTTTCAAATATAAGTATTTCCTTCAATCAATCTCTGAACTCAAGAACTTTCCCGACCGCGCGCATGCATAAGAATCTTATAACCTAAACGTGATGACTGGCTGGCACCTTCATGCTTTACTCGCCCGAGATAGCACTTTCATGCTTTGATGAACTAGCGAGCATCTTCCAGGTGTGGCCAACTTCTAGCTTCATCTTGCTCGATCCTACGAGCAAGAACTTTCTATCGCTAACTTTTTAGTTAGATTTCTATTTTTATATTTTTCGTTAAGAATCATCTAGTCGATCGTGTGCGTTGGCAACCTATCGTTAGGACGCCTCGATCTGTCTGTTGGAAACTTCAAAGGGCCATCCATATATATGGTGGGAAGCGTGAGAATTCGTGAAACGCATCACTCTTTTCCCAACTTCATGGAATACATCAAACAGTTATTGTTTTGGGGAGAACTTATTAGGAATAATATATTCTGAAAATATTTTTGAAAAACATCAACAATTACAAAAGTTATAAACAAAAGAATGTTTTTGACAAATTTATTTCAAAAATTCATATCGTGGAAATAAAGCCTTCTGATTAAATTAAACCCTGAATTCAAATTGTTCAAAATTTATTAAATTTTGATTAAAAAAATATTGCAATTTGAAAAAATTATTCTTTTACAAAAAAAACTTGTTTATTATAAACAGTTTTGAATTTTGATGACTTTCTCAATGTTTTCATTTAAAATCGTTTTACTGCATATATTGGTTAATGTTTTTCGAATAAGAAACCAAAAAAAAAAATCCGGGATACTTGATTACCCACTGAATGGCATCAGTTTTTGTGAGACGGGGTAACTCGCCTCGCCCGATCGCGAAACTCCTGACTGCGTAGGTGATGAGTACGTTAACAATAGTAATTGTGCTACGATCAGGTACTTGTTTCATTCAAAATAACATTAGACGTTGATGTAAGGGAAGTAACCGAAAATAATTGACACTCATTGATTATTGGTTTAAATCCTAATTCAAAGAAAAGCCACTTAATATGAATTCAAATGCACATATGGACCAAATAAATGAATCAAAATCATACAAGTACCTATATATACAACCATTGCGTGATGAAAAGGAAGTCAAACTACACTTAGGCGTTCAAAGTGTAACTGTACAAGTTATTGCACTACTATCTTCTAAAAAGATTTTGCATAATTTTTATTTATTGTCAGACACGTAAGAATGACATTGAAATAACCGTTATGTTTGAGTAAATTAAGAAAATTAAATTTGTTTTTACATTGCCCGCCACATTCATCGGAGAAATAAATTATTTTTTTCACATTATCTTGGTCATGGCTTTTCCTCAAATGAGCAATTAATTTCGTATTGAATAAATGAACCATTGTAGCATCATGTTTGTTATGTTCCGAAATGATTACAAAATTTTAGTGCTTGATTTCGCCGTTTTACGGTAGTATATAACGTAAGGATGAAGATTCGCTTGCGGGCTGGCAAAATAATATGAGTGAATTGGATTTTGTACTTTAAAAGTGTAATTTTCGGCCAAATCGAGGCAAATAACGAATTCTCATTCATTGACGATAATTTTTGGTTCTCTGAAATATTCGGCTCGAGGTTTGCAAGAAAATCGTGCCTAATCAAAACTGTCAGATCTTGCATCCAATTTTTCACAAAATCATCGGCATTTTTACTTTACGTTAGGAGCTCACATCTGAACACGTACAAAATTACAATTACCATCGCTTCTGCCTTACAAATTTTCATGCAATAAACAGTCTATGAATGAAAAGTAAAAATATTAGTCAATTCATTACTCATGGGTTTTTCTTCTTGAAGAACGAAAAAATGTGTTTTTCAAATTAAATGAAAAAATTTTCTATTCGGAAAGTGAGCTCATTATTTGATAATAATATAGGAGAATAAATACAGAGTGATTATCATTCGCGATATAAAAATATATGTATAAATATCGTTTATTTCTTACCTGTCTGTACTCGTCCATTGTTTGAATTTAGTTCTAGAAATGTTTGCATCGTGCAAGAGCTTTTGCAACTCATCAGAAAGTTTGTGCTTCAAAAGCCTTTTTGAGCCCAAATATTTTTAATTTCGGGTTCTGATGAATTCTGCAAATGCAAACATTATGAGTTCCATTTGAACCCACAAAAATACACTCTGGTGGTCACATTTTTGAAAAGTCCGAAACCGATACTTTGATATCTGAAAATTCAGCTTGAAATCTTTTGTGAGAATCTTTGAGTGTATGCATCAACATTCTTGTTTGAAATTGTGTAATTTTACTGTTTTAATTTTTAATTTTGATCTAATCCTTCACCCCTGGCTGCGTACGACTTGATTCATCCAATAGTCGTATAGGACGGGCGACGCGATGTGTTAGGACGTGTCGCGATCGGTCGACGCGAGTTACCCCGTCTCACAAAAACTGATGCCATTCAGTGGGTAATCAAGAATCCCGATTTTTTTTTTCAGTTTATTATTCGGAAAACAACCAAATGTATATAGTAGAACGATTTTATATGAAAACATTGAGAAAGTCATCAAAATTCAAAATTGATTAACATAAACAAGTTTTTTATGTAAAAAAAATAATTCTTCCTAATTTCAATATTTTCAAAATGAAAATTCAACAAGTTTCAAACAATTTCAATTCAGTGTATAAATTCATCAGAAGGCTTTATTTCTTTGGTATAAATTTTCGAAATAAATTTGTCAAAAACACTCTTTTGTTCATAACTTTTGTAATTGTTGATGTTTTTCAAAAATATTTTCAGAACATCTTTGTATTGATATTTTCTCCCAAAAAGAATAATTGTTTGATGTATTCCATAAATTAAGGAAAAGAGTGATCCGTTTCACGAATTCTCACCCAGCTGTATTTCACAGTTTTAAAGTTCCTTAATTAATGTGAGAATAAATGTATTAAATTGAAAAATGTATTGTTATTGAAAATCGTGTCATATAATTTTGTGAAGAAATTGAGATGTGACCTTAAAAGAGTATATTTTGCATCTTGGACAGAAGGTGATTTTGACGAGTGTGAATGTGTAGTCCAGCGTGGCATTATTGTCGGGTCCTACCGCCGATATCTGATAACACAGGTCTGCAAGGGTTTGTTGTTGGAAAGCGGGAAGTCATTTCCGAAGCGATTTTTTGCGCAGAATCTGAATCCGTGATCAGAAGTGTTCCATCACGTCAGCATTCTGAGATATTTGAGGTTATGTACTCAAAAATGAGTTTTTTTGCTATTTTTGAGGTTATTCACAGGGCGTACAAAATTTTTCTAGTCTACTTTACAAGTGGCATCTGTTAGTACTACCGTTACCCTCCAAAATCAGCACTTGAACGGCCACAGCCGATCTTCTTCGCAAATTGAGGGCCATTTTGAGTTTTGACATATATCTGCACAATGCTATGGGCATTCACGTTATTTCTTTGGGGCGAAGCCATCTTGGAAATAAAAATGTATTCTGACTATGAATTTATATTTATCAACCATGTAAAATCCAGAGCTCTAAATTTCCAAGAGAAATAAGTGAGCACAAAACGCTTTGTCGACAAGAATTACCATGAATGCCCATAGCATTGCGCAGATATATGTCAAAACTCAAAATGGCCGTAACTTTGCGGAAAAAATCAGTTGTGGCCGTTCAATGGCTGATTTTGCAGGGTAACGGTAGTACTAACAGATTCCACTCGTGAAATAGACCAACAAAATTTTGTACGACCTGTACTTCACCTCAAATATAGCAAAAAACCCCATTTTTTGAGTACATAACCTCAAATATCTCAAAATCCTGACGTGATGGAACGATTTTGACCACGGATTCGAAGTCTACGCAAAAAACCGCTTCGGAAATTGATTTCTCGTTTCCAAACAACAAACACAACCCCATTATTTGCAGACCTGTGTAATTTTTGCCAGTGGTGGAGTTACTTCACCCGCCTAGGCCAGAATTGTGCATATTTATGGCTTATGCGCAAGCGCATTAGTTAATTTGCCCCACGCGCAATGTTCTCACGACCCTCTGCGCGGTACTCGTCCCTTACCTAGTAGATGAAACGAAATTCAACGAGAAAGCTAGAATACCATACTCTGAATACATAAAATATCATATACCATGGCAGCGTAGTCTTCTTACGGCCCCGCGTGTTTACAACATACTATTGGTTCTTATTCTTCAAGATTTATCACCGAATTTGAATGGTCCGAAAGCCTAACCCACAACCTTGAGCAAACTAATGTTGGATAATTGTGTGTCAGAAACAAAATTTGAATTAATTCAAATCCGTGCTTTCAAAATTATCATTCAGAACCTGTATCAAAAGACATTGAATAATTAATGTCGGGAATTCATTCGTAACACATGTTCTTTCCTATTATTGATTTCTCGAGTTTGGGGTTCTGAAGGGCCGTGCAAATGGAACCATAGCTCAAGTAAGCTATAATATGCGTTCTGTCAAAATTACAACTAATTCTCATTTTTATTAGTCTCATCCACCATACTCCCTTAATCTTTCCTTTATCAGAAGGATATATGTGAATTCATAAATATCATCAGATTTAAAACTTTAAAATGATATTCCAGGTCACAACGGGGGAAAAATACGCTCATATTTCGCTAGGCAAGCAGAGGAATATGGAATTTTGTTGGTTTTTCATGTTCCTTCCTTGAATCGGATTTCGAAGGGGTATTCATTTTCGTATGCCTTTCTAAAAATTTAATATTCGGAATACGTTCAGACTGTTCATGCGGTCAACTATTCATGCGTGCATTCCGAACGAATGTGAGAAAAAAGTTTTTGTTCTCCCCGAAAATAATTTAGATCAGCTTAGGTTAGTTATAATTTGTTTGTACACTAGCAATTAGTTTCATAAAAATCTTCCTTGCACATATTTCGCCACTGAAGAACGTTTATTTTATTTGCATGCTATCAGTTTGAAATGATGTATTTACACAAAATTTCGGGAATTTCATAATTGCATAAAGAATTTCATAAAGATTTCGAGTGAAAAACTCCAAAATCATGCTGTATGCTGGGTTGTAGTGCTCAAGGTCAGTGATCTTATTTAAACTTTTCTGACCTTCTTTCTTAATATGTACGATTTCTGCAAAACATCTCTTGTATAATAATTGACCTCTCCTGACTAATAACACAAGAAAATTGACCAAACATCATGGTAAGAAACCACTTTCATAAAATAATATCATACGCACGTAGACTGTGCGCTGGAGATTATGCGGACGGAGTGGATAGATTGCTGGAGCACGAAATTTAGTGAAATAATATTAACTATTCTGTTTTTTCCAGTATGAAGAATAAGAATCTGAAAAAGTGAGCGAAAATTGGATGAGGTTGGTGTAGAACTGTAGAACTTGCGGCGTTCTCTAGCCGGCTAGAGTCTCGAATAAGATGAGTTTCGCGTCAGTGGCATTATATTTGCGACTTTGGGTGTTTCGAGGCTTTTCTTTTTAAAGAACTTTAAAGGTGATTTTCTCGAAACAGTATTTTTCAAAACTGAGGGCGTGATAAAAACGATATTTCTTGACGGATTTCGACAAACCGGGTAGCGCAGCACTCTAAACAACCTTGCTTTTGAAATATATAATATAATTATTTGAAAAAGAAAAAAAAATTTTGTCATTATTTATTTTCTAGATTGTACCTGTAAGGTTATTCCATCAATTCTTGTAATATATCGACATACTCGGCAATTTTTATTGTCCTCATTTTAGGTGTCCTAGACGAGTCTCCACCTTAAATTAATTATGTTTATCAAATTCGTTTCATACATAAGAAATATTTTTTATCGGAATGGAATTTGTAGGGAACATGCATTTAACTGTCTAGAAAAGGGACAGAGTTAATGAATTTTGATAAGTCAACGTATTCAACTTCGCATGCTCGTGGTGGACTTGTTAAGACGATGCAGCAGCTCGCGCTTGAAGTAACACGGTCCTACATTATTTGTCATATCTCAAAAAGCTATTGGCGGTCTACTCTGCAATTTTTATGAGATACTCTCGAGAGCATATTGCAAAATTACAATCGAAAATACCTTTCCCAACAAGTGTTTGAAGTTTTATTTTTCGAGTTATGAATATTTTAAAGCTAGACCAATCAGCAGTGCGCTGTGAGCAGCCGTTCGTGCGTGAGTAGAGGTCCAAATTCATGTGATTCTCTTCATGTGAGAGCGACGGCCACTCACACGAAGTTGGACCTCTGCTCACGCACGAACGACTGCTCATAGCGCAATGCTGATTGGTCCAGCTTTATTCATTCATAACTCGCAAAATAACACTTCAAACAATATTTGGAACAGGAATTTTCGATTTTTTTAACAGCTATATAAGTCCCGACAAGTTGGCCTGGGACATCCTGTACATATATACATAGAATAGGCACCCTTCTGACAGAATAATTAATATTTCTTACTCCCTTACGAAATCACTTTTTTCTGCCTCCACTACTAGTAAAAGCTTTTTGCTAATGTTAACCCTGTTTTCAGGGAACGCAAAGAAAAAGACCGAGATGATCGGGATGAAGTAAGTCGAATGCCAAAGGCTAAGGAAGATCAAGCACCGGTAACTGAATAAATTTTCCAGATAAATGATTAAAAAGTCAAGAGAATTTCATCACTATATTAGATGTTGATATTACTATAATTTGTGGATACCTTAAATCAAAACTTATGGAATAAAAACATTATTTTTTACAGAATTTTGTAGCTTCCAACAAATATTCCATGCTACCTGACGACGTAGATCCAGACAATGTCATCGACGACTAGTGGTGATCGCCATAACCAATCATCTTAAGTGAATAATTGCGCTTCAAGCATTCAGAATCGTATAGAATACAACATATAGCATAACTTTCCAATTTATTTTGCATCCGCTAAATACTTATTTTCAAACAATTGTAAAAGTGCAAGGGGATCTCGTTTTATTCCATCCGACGCCTCACTTTCTTGGTATATTGTTGAATTGAATTTGATATTCGTTTTTATCATCCTTAATGCAATTATAGCATATCTACATGTCGAGCTACCAAACATACTTTATATTTTCGTATCGATGATCGTTCACGGTACTCCGCCAGTCCGCAACATTATGTTAATGATTGCCTTTGCAGGTACTATTTAAAATAAGTGGACAGTCGCGTGATTGACGAGGGAATGACCTTATATGCGATACTTTGATGTACGGCGATATAGAATTTGGACTTTGTATGATATATGTCACTTACAAAATTATGTAAATGTAAAATAATCCAACGCCGAAACAACCGCATCTTTCCCAAGTGCTACTTGAGACCCTTGCATACCTATTCTTTCGAGTGGAAAAGCCCCTAAGATTAAAGGAGATGGAGACAATTGTTCCGTTCGCCGCTCCTCCATTCTCATGGAATTTTTTTCTTTTGTTTGGAAGCAGAGGTATGAAAGCGCCTTTTTATATAAGAGAATCTTAGAGGATTAGTATTCAACTCGCTGCTTGTGTTGTGAATGCAGTTTATGGATTTTTTAAAAATAAAAATAAATAGAACAGTGCTCATAAGTGTTTCCATCTCAGTATCCTAATTGGTTGATAACAATGATTTTTTACTATAATTTAATACAGAAATATCAAAATTTTCATCTTTGCTATTGATTTAGCGAAAATAAGCGTTTTTATCATCTAAGTGTCCATTTGTCCAGTTTTTTCGACAAATATTCCAGGCAGGACGGACGGATCTCCTCCCTCCGTTCCGACAATCAAGATAAGCAAGATTTTCGCTTTTCGTCCTAATGAGCTGAAGAAATGAAAAAGAAGTTTTGTTAGAGCAGAACACTAAACTCAAGCTACGTAAAAAGGTAAGTGAATATTCTACTTCTTATTTTATTACGGTGAATAGTAAAGTTATATAACGACTGAGACTTTTGGAAATTTTTTGAAAACTAGCGTTGTGGTGAGGTGAAGTAGTAGGTCCAAAACGAAATGTGTTAAAATTAGGCACGTAATTGCTTCATAAAATTATGGTTCAGAGCTGTATGATTACGTACGCTAGTAGTCTGTAGGTCGGCCTTACAATATCACGGTGAAAGGAAAATGCCACTTTCCGTGGCAATGCCCATATATTTATATAAAATATTGTTCAAAGAACCACGGCGAGGTCCCGCTGGGAGCGACTGTTATTCAGGAAAATGACACTGGCTCCTGGTAGAACACCGCTTTACGACCGCGGAATAAGTGTCCACATAGTACGATAAAATCACAAATCACAATTAAGGATCAGTAAAACCTTCGTGTGCCTTCAGTAATATTCTGGGCAGAGGCACTGCAGCTGCTTTCTGAGGTTTATACCTTCTCATATTTTTGATCGTCTTCACTGGGATATTATCGGCCAGCGCCGAGAATTCTATCGTTCATTTCTGTGCTTCAAGGAGTAAGATGTCAGATCTCGTGTGTTTAATGAGTTCTATTCTCGAGAACTTGTAGTTCAAGTAAATTCACTCCTAGTTCCCAATATTTGTTTTCATCTCCCTTGGAGCGTTCGGCAGGGCAGTGTCGCGGACAACATCATAATAGTTATAAAGATGGTAATAAAGCAATCTTAGGGTTGCATTGTACACCCAGATATTATGTGCCATAAATGATTAGAATAAAGAGACACGCTGTGCATATATCGCTGGAAACTTGACGTAAAATACAGCTTGGTTATGCTAAGTTACAAATGGCACTGTCCAAACATGCTGAAATGAGACTTCCGTGCCTGAATTATGTCTAGATGATTTTGTGAAAGCAAGCGTTGGCTCATATTACAAGGAATGTTCTCCTACAATTTTGTGAAAGTTCCCCTGCATGTTCTTGTCTTTAGCAGTTTTCAAAAGTTTCCAGCCTCTGCTTCCTTGTCATGTGCCTTTGGAAGTAAGGAATCTAGATAGGGTAATGCAAAGTCCTCACTTCTAATGTTGAAATCCACGCAAAGTGTATCGGCCGCCTGCTCTGCGGATTTCTAATTATCTTCCATTTATTTTGTGATTCCTCAATGCTTTCTTTTTCTCCTCATCAGTGATTGGTGGGCATTTCGTCAGACGTAATGGGGTTGTTGCACAGCTTCTTAGAACGTGTCATGTTCTCAGTGCCTTCATTCAATGGGTGTTGAATTTCGTGAATCTCTCTCAAAAATCCCTTGAACTCCTCGGATTCGGATGGATTTTCGACAAAAACTGGAGAATCGCTAAGAGACGCTCAACGATGAACAGTTGATTCTCCCTGACACATTCCTCCTTCTTTTGTATTCTCCTCCTTGCGTCAGATAAGACCCGTATTTCGTCAACAAGTTGCTGTTTGCTAGTCAGCAGCTTTGAAATTTTGGATGTATGATGTTGGATCGTCATTTCGTGAGCGAACTTTTGAACCCTCGCCGGGAAAGGCTTACCGGTTTTATGTAGTCACTCACAGGCTGCACTGGAACGCGTTCTGTCTAGCCCAGTCAATCGTTTCGTTCAGCTGATGCTGGTTTGGACCTTTGATTCGAATCAGCCAAAGCTTTCGCCGCATCATAAACTGAACAAGTGATGGTCCAGAGGTCGGGATCCCCCGAGAGATCCTCACGAAAGGTAGCACGTGTGTGTGTGTGTGTGTGTGCGTGTGTGTATATATATATATGGGTCATTTCACGTCAGATTTGCCACTAAAATTTAAATCCACTCAAAGTTACATTTTTCTCGTTTTTAAAACAAAAAAAGAAGACACGTATTTTTTCTTTTCAATATGATAAGTGAAATTGACAAGTTA
>WSXT02150335.1:0-24294 GCA_011762715.2 Neuroterus valhalla
AGGCCGAGAATCAGGTGGAGGGATAATTTAAAAAAAGATTTGGTAGAACTAGGATATGATTATAATGAGTGGATGGAGGATGCACAGGATAAGGACGCGTGGCGGTCTCGGGTAGATGAGGCAATGAACTTTCGAGTTCCAAATGCTGATAAATAGTAATAATAATAATAATAATAATAATAATAATAATAATAATAATAATAATAATAATAATCAGTCATTCCTCGTATTTTCACGGTAAAATTTTGAAGTTTCTAGGTTAAGTCAAGTAATTTCCCAGTTTCTAAATTGAATTCCCGATCATTTCCCGGTCAATCTTAAAGTCACAAAAATAAGTGACGTTGACGTTATCTTTTATCAGATTTAAGAGAGATCTGCCTCTCCACCTACAACGACTTTGTTACTCATCGTTCGAGGTTCGGAAGGCTACACTGCGCATGAGCTTGAAGTAGTGAGTGGTGGGAGGTGTTATCTAGATCTCCGACTAGAATTTTTCTCTCCCTCTCTCTTTCTTTTCCGCTAAAACTAGTCAGGCCTCATCCATTTTTTCTGATCAAAATGAGAGAGATATACAGGTCTCTACTAAATTCGAAACACGATTTCCACACAGTGCAAGAGCTTCGAAAGGTAGAAAAAGAACATGAAGCGATTTCGAGTATTTCTTGATAGTTCTCATCCGCCCAGACGCATAAACCATTAAGACACGTGGTATACCGACGTGAAACTCGTTCGCGAATTTACGTCCTCGAGAATCCGCGCGGGAATCCGTCCGTTTCTTCGGCGGAATCCCTGCGCGCGAATTCCGTCTCGTCTCTTCTTTTTCCCAATGGTAGGCGGAATCGTACGGCGACACGCAAATTTACCGGGAAATATATGGTAATGGAACCATCGGGTCTGAAGCGGATAGAAACGAGACTGTCGAAGAAACTTCCGTCAGGCGATCGATGATAACGATCCTCAATGGATAACGTCGCTATTTCTCATTATCAGACAGAGAGTATTTTTGCGGATATAACGGAAATTGAAAAAACCGTCAGGAGTAGAAAATATACAGCAAGGAGTAGGTGTAGACGTCCACAAACTATGAAACCAGTTTTTTTTTAATGGAATGTGAGGGAGGGGGAAGCAAAAACCAGCGCCTGTAACAGGAAAGAGGTAAGGGTTATTAAAAGTATTGTTAAGGGTACTAATAACGTTTAGGACCCTTTTTAACGATTCCTCTTTTTTTTCGAAATTCTTCCCCTACTGTTTCTGAGAACACTCCCTCTTTTTCTCGTTTTTTCTTTGCACTGAGAAGGTATCAATTTAAGGTGGAAATTGATAGGGTAAGGAACAGATGAGGACCAAAAGAGTATAGCAAAGAGGATAAGGTAGGTTACTGCGACGATACATGCAAAAAAATAAAGGCAGAATCAAGAACAGATGGAGGGAGAAATGAACATGAGAGGGTTCTAACGAGCAGTAAGAGAGGGGAGAGAATAGAAAGTAATCAACGAAGAAAGTGGAGGTAAGAAGGGTACAATGAGAAAATCGGAATGTGGTAGTAAAGGAAGCATTTCGAAAGGCTGTTAGAAAGCGTGATGAAGTAGGGAGAAGGATAAGATAGATAGATAGATAAACGTTTATTCTTCAGCCTGTTGGCCTTGAAAAATTGACTTGCTTATTTACATCTTTCTTACGTATAGTTCTTCTTCTTTTTACACAACCATCTCCATTCCTTCTCCTCCTGCCTTCTTTTCTCCTCCATCTTGCCCAACACCCCCTTCGCCCATGCAATCACCCTTTTCTCCCCTTTTTCATGCAGTATTATTTCCATGCTAATTCCACTCCTCTTCAACTCCTTGCATTCTTCCAACCAGTGTTCCACATTTGCATACCCCTTTCCACACAACTCGCATACCCCTTTCCACAGAACTCGCACATCCTCTCCTCCTGCGGAAGCCAGAACCTGTTAGCGCCCTCCATGCTTCTACATCTCATTCTCGCTATTATTCCTTGGCTTCCTTTCTCTCCTTTCTCACACAAATACTGTGCTCTCTCCATTGGCATAACCCTTCCATATTTCTCATTATACCTTCTCTCTCTAAATGCCGTTCCTCTTAACCATCTCATACACTTTTCTCCCCTCCTAGTGACTTCATCTCACTCCATCCTGATGCAAACCGTTTTTTCGAAAATATCTTTCTCTCTAATCTGCCATCGCTCCCTCCCCTCTCCTGTTCTCCTTTTCCACCAACACTCCCTCACCAGCATACTTCCACCTTCTTCCATTTATTTCTCCTCATACTTATACGACCGGCTACCCGTCAAAATCCCCAAACTCGTTCTCTCTGTCGTCCTTTTCACAATACAACTAGGTGTACTTTTATCCAATCCCAGTGTCCATCTGATATACCTTTCCTGAACCCTATTTACCTCTTCGCTTCCCGTCCACCTCCCACAGCTCTACTCCATACAGTAGCACGCTCATACCTAGGGAGTCCAACAGCTTCTTTCTTTTTTCAAAGTCATCTGCAAACAACCTTTTTTTACAATCCTCTTACCTGCTTCATCACAACATTTGCCCTCCTTACCCTCTCCTCCATATGCCCATTCACCCCTCCATTCCTCCGAAATAGGAACCACAGTTACACAAACTCTTTCTTCTCCTGCACCACCTTCCCTTTCCATTTCCAATCCCCTCTCTTATCTCTTCCACCTCCTCTTTCGAACACCATAGGCTTGGACTTTTCTGCATTTAACTCTAAGCGACTCCTTCCAATGCTTCCTCATTTTTTGCCAGCAACACTATATCATCTGCAAACGCAAGTGAGCAAATTCTAACCCCTCCTACCCTCACTCCTCTAACTACTCCTTCCTCTAGCTTCCTCTCCATGTCAGCGATCAAGATCGCGTAAAGCGTTGGGCTGAGCGAACATCCTTGCCTCAACCCCCTATCCATCCAGAAACCCTCTGAAATCGTGTCCCCTCCTCTCACCCTATCTTTCGTCTCCTTGTACACCTCTCTTACCCTTTCGATCAGACCTTTCTCTACTCCTCTCTCCTCCATCGTCTCCAATAACCTATCGCGATCCACTGATGGGAGAGCACCTTTTATATCTACGAAAAAAGCGTACACTTTTGACCCCTTCTTTACTATTTCTCTATCCACTACGTGCTGCAAAATATAAATATTGTCTACAGTGATCCTATCTGCTATAAATCCCGCCTGAGTTTCTGGCAATTTGCCTTTCCCCTCGACATCCTTCCGTAGCCTCTCCGCTAATACCATTGCGTACACTTTGTACGCTGTGTTCATCAATGAGATTTCTCGATAAGTTTCCGTCCTATCCCTATCCCCCTTCTTACACAGTGGCACTATCAGCCCCTCCCACCACTCTCCTGGAAATCCCTCACCCCTCTATACCTTCCTAACTTGCTCTTTTAGCCTGTCTCTCTAACAGATGGTGTGCTAAAAATTCGCGCTTCGTTCTGCACCCCGTCCAAGCTTGGGAGAAGGATAAGAAAAAAGCGGTGGTCGCGGGGGACGTGGATAACGGAGAAGGTATCAGTTGAGATGAAGTGAATGAGTCAATATCAGAACTGATAAGGAACAAGGCAACAAGCAAAAATGGCATGGATAACAGAGCACTGAAATGAAGTATGGAAAGGGTGAGAGAAGAGATGTAGAGAGTTGGAAAAGGAGTTGCAGAAAGGCCCGTCGTTTAATTTGAAGAAGAACAAAAGAGAATGAGTATAAATGGAGAAGGGAGATGCAGTAAAGAGGAAGAGAAAGGTCGATGTGAAAGAACTGAAAATGGAAAGTAGATCGAGAACGGAAGAAATTGAGAAGCTTATAGATGGGATCAGGGTAAATACTGAAGGTGAATTGAGTATTTCAATAATCAGAGTATCAAGAAAAGAAAAGGAGAGAAAAAATCTGGAAGCCAGAAGGCACTGGAGGGTAGGAACAGAAGAACAAGAAAGTACTTGACATGGATAAAAAGAGAAGGGAAGGAGATGATAGAGCAGAGAGCATAGATAAAGAGGTGTAACGAGGGCATCGCCTGGATAAGCAGAGACAGGTTATGGGTAGACGAAGTAGCATGAGTCTGCAACGAAGAGAGGGAAGTGCTGGGAGTAGAGGAAACAAGGCAAGAAAGAAGAATAAAGAAGGAGAGTAAGAGAATGAAAGGAGGAAGGTTTTACTTATAGAAGAAAGTGTATGAGTGGGATTGAAAAAAGGGGAGGACGAATATAGAGAAATAATATGTCTTTCTAGAACGTGTCAGAGTTGAAAAAGAAGGGACAAAGAGTTCTGGAAAGCAGGGGGAAAATGGTTCGTTGACATGATGAGCAAGACGTGGACGGATGAAGAAGATTGGAAGGTAGAAAGGTAGGAGGAGACTGCCAACAGTGTGTAGAAAAGGAAAGGAGAAGAGAATAGATCAAGAGTAATAGAGAAATAGATTGGGGGGGGGGGGGAAGGAAATTTCTTTTTTGGTAGATATTGATTCTTCTTAGTTCAAAATCATCCTTCTGGGACTCGTCCGTCGATAAATGGCTGCGTTTAAAAGTTCTAGTTTCCTGCAGTTTTCCACTCCCTTGATCAAATGTGGAGGCGAATGCGCGCGATTCATATGAAAATCCGTCTGCAAGCAGTACGGTTAAAAAAAACTCATAAATTGGTTTATGGACAATGTTTATGAGCGACTTCTAATTGGAAAGAAAATATTCCTCATAAATTTTTCCAAAAATTGAAAAACTGCTAGAAAGCTGGGAATGAAAAACTACTAGGATGAAAGAAGATGAAGGAGACAAGAGAAAAAATATTGTTATCAGATGCAAAGCGTTTAACGGTACACTTGAGTTTTATCCCCTAGAGCAGTTTATTAGCGAGAAATCCTGGAATATTTCATACTCGTTTCGCGACAAAGTAAGAGTAGCTGTTCATCAGTGTTCTTCGCGCCTAGCAATTATCACTCCCTTGATCAAATCTAATTAAGCTTTCACAAAGCTGGTAGCTAACCATCGAGTCAAATGCAAGACTCGAGAGATTTGGTGCCCAAATGTAAACTTTGCACTTTCCTCTTTCCATTCCTCTCTTCCTCACTCTTGACTCTACAACGGTTTAATTAATAACCACTTGGAAAAGGGACTCGCTAAATTATTCTTTCTGATCTCATAAAACCATGGCTAAACGTCTGATCCTTTTCATTAATTGTATCGACTTTACTAATTAAAGTCACTCTTCTTCAAAGAGTATCAGAGCCGAGCTTTGTGAGAAAAGAAAGATATCAAAAGCAATTCAATAATTCCGTAATCTACTAAGAAGCTTAATTGTTTAATGTCTTTCAATGTCTCTTGACGATTGAAAAACTTCTATTTTCTGTTTCCTCTAAAATTTTCTTCTCTTTTACCCTCACCAATGCATGGTTTTTGTCCTCTTTCAGCCCCCACCTGTAATCCCCTTCTTTTATCATCTCATATTATTTATCATATTTCGTCTTCTCAATCGTTCCCTAAATTTCTTTCAATTTTCTTGCTTCTTCTCCCTCCATTATTCATGATTTACTACATTTTCTTCTTCTTTATCTTCATCCGTGAAGAACTCCCATCTTCCCTTTTCTCATTCCGTTAATTCTATCGCACTCCTCCTCATTCCTCCTTCAAACACTTTTTCTTTTCCCTCTTCCTTCCTAAGCTTTCCTTCTGATTCTCATGCCCTCTTTAATTCTCTAGCCAACTATTTCTCTTTTGACTCCATCTGCTGAGAACTCTCTCATTCTGTCTTTCCATTCCCTTTATTATATAACCCACCCACTCCTTTCCTATACCTTACACCAACACTTCTTCGTCAACAATCTTCTCTTTGACTTTCATAGTTTCCTTTGATCCACATGCCTTTTTCCTTACTCCAGTACTTTATTATTATTTTTCTACCATATATCCAGGTATCCTCCAGTCTATTTCTAGCATCCACCTTATTTACCCTTTTTGTAATTCCTCCATCTCTTTCCTTTTCTGCCATCCCAATATTTATGTCCCTTATTCTCATAGCGCCTGCACCAGCATATTAAACAACCACATCCCCTTCCTTCCATTCCTCTCAACCTTCTTTGTTCTTTTCCCCATACTCGTTTCATCACTTCTGCCACTTCCTTCATTTTCTTTCTATTATGTGCTCTATGATTTCTATTTGTTCGCAAAGTAAATCCCAAATATTCCAACTCTTTTACTCCCAACTTTACTCCCTCCTATCTGCTGGGCTATTCTTCTTCCCTTTTCACTCCTTTTCTGAACCTCATTATCTTTGTCGTTTCTACGTTCTGATTCAACTTCTTCTGATGCAAATATTTCTTCATTCTTGTACTAAGGTCCAGCTTTTTCTAACCTCTGCCTTACCCATATTTCTCATCATACCTTGAACCTCTAATTCTCTCCTTTTCTTCTGCCTTCTCTCTCTCCATGTTATTCCTCTTAACAATCTCATATACTTTTCTTTCCTCCTCACTACATCTTCCCGTTTAATCTTCATGCAGACCATTTTTTCGAAAATACCTTTCTCCCTAATCCTCTATCTTTCAATTTCATCTCCTGTTTTCCTTCTCCTACTAACACTTCTATACCAGCCCACTTTCCCTCTCTTCCAGGAATTATTTACCATATTCACACGGCCAGCTACGTGTAAAAATCCCCAAACTCGTTCTCCCTGTCTCTTTCTTTACAATATAACTAGGTGTACTTCTGTCCGACACCAGTGTCCATCTAATATAACTTTCCTGAACGCTATTTACCTCATCACTTTCCTTTTATCCCCACACCTCGACTTCATACAGTAGCACGCTTATCACAAGGAAGTCAAACAGCTTCATCCTCCCTTCAGAGTCATCTGCAAATCAACCTCTTTCCCAACCCTTACACCTGCCTCCTCACACCATTTGCCCTTCTTTCTTTCTCCTTCATATGACCATCAACTTCTCGATCCCTCCGGAATAAGAGACACAAACTATTATACCTCCTGCACCGCCGTCCCCTCCCACTTCCTATCCTCCCCTTGTCTCTTCTGCCTCCTCTCCTGGACGCCATAACCTTGGAATTTTCTGCATTTAACTCTAGCTGACTCCTATCCAGGTACCTCCTCAACCTCCTCATCATCTCTTGCAATTCCTCCTCACTTTTTGCCAGCAACACTGTTTCACTTGCATACAAAAGTGACCAAATGCTACACCCCCACCCCCTTACTCCTCCCTCTATCGTCCTCTCCATGTCTCCTACCTCAATAGTGCTCCCACCCGTTCTGGATCCCGCCTGAGTCTCCGGACATTTTCCCTCACCCTCAGCATCATAATTTTCCTGCCTATCCCTATCCTCATTTCTATACAGTGGCACTAACAGCCCCTCCCTCCCCTGTTCTGGAAATCTCTCACCCCTCAATACTTGACTCTGTCCCTCCTTCCTCTTTCTTTCTTCTACTTCCCTTATCTCTCTTCCATTCTCCTGACCCTTGAAATGGTTCTTTCGAAAACCGCTCTCCTCTCCATCATTCCGATCTTCTCACTTATACCCTCCCTGCGCTTCCGAAACCTATTTATTAACTCCCATATATCCCTTTTGGTCGTAACACTTCTCAACTCCTCTCCAAGCTCACTCTCTCTCCCTTGCTCTTATTTTTCTTCTTCTCAATTCTGATTCCTTTTGCACTATTACTTATCTCATCTCACCTTGGTTGAATGAATCAGAAGAAGCGTTTGAATCAGAAAGTTCTTTATACTCACTTTATTAGGCGTTTTCTCTTGCTCTCTACATTACCAATACTTTTTTCATCTCCTCTGGGTAACCTTCTTCCCTTTGCCTCTCTTTGGTATTAATACACTCGCTCAACTCCCAATAGCTTTGGCCATTGTTTTCTTCTGCATGAAATATTGCACATTATCTTTGCTCATCCCTTTGGTTTATTTTCCTCATCTTCAAGCATCACATCTGAAATTTGTTCTGGACCAAGAGCCTTACCCTTTTTTTTATTATTCGTAACACCTTGGTGATTCCTTCCCTCGTTTTGTCATCTTCCTCGATTCTTGCTTTCTTTGAATTTGCTACCTTCCGAAACTCCTTCTTTTACATTCTCAGCAAATCGAGGGTATACTTTCTTGCAACACCTTCATGAGAGAGCCTTTCCCGCGCAATATCTGAGGCTCTCTCACTCTACCATTTCAATATCGTACTTCACCCTTCCCCTACATTTCTCTGCACTTCCGAATTTACATTCCTCATCTCATCTATAACTAACCTCATCACCACTAGTTTTTCTTTTCTTGTCTCTTCCAATTCGTTCTTGTTCACCCTATGAATCATAATACCTCTTCTCGTTTTAATATGGTCTAGCTTCCCGGAAATCGCCCTTTTCTTTTATCAATTATTCTTCCCTCCCTGTTTCTGCTACTTTTACTTCCTTTTCATCCTCCTTTAAAAATATTTCCACAGTCGAATGCCAGTGATATGAAATAGGTTACTCGGTTCCTCACATTGTCCTATCCTTGTTTCTTGACCTTCTGTCTTCCCTCATCATCTACTTTCACATAATCAATGACTGTTCTTAGGCTTGTACAACACCCTTCCTCAGCCGCTCTATTTTTGAGTAGGAATTAATTATCTCACCACCTCCAAACTCTTCAACCATTTCCTTCCTTTTTTGTTTGGTATTTTTCCTCTATATTCTTGTCTCCACAGTCCTGCACGTTTCCTTGCTCTTTCCTAAGAGAAGGGCATTATGTGTCAGGAACAGCAGCTGTCCTTGGCAGTAATTCCCTATCAAATATTCCTCTCATTGCTCTTCCATTTGACTGCGTCCTTCGTTCCAGTAATATATGCACTATTCTCTCGTCTCTCTCCTCACTTGTATTTCCCTTTTCCTTCTATTATCAAATATTTTCAGCTCTTTTTTCCCTTCCTTTCCCAAACTCTCGTCACCGCAATTTTCATTTACTCTCCTCTCTCTTTTTCTCAATCTCACCATAAACCTCGTAGCTGTTCTGTTCGAGCGCCGAATCATTTCTTTTCTTTCCCAAACTTTTCGTTTTCTCCTTATCTCTACTTGCACCTATTCATTTTAACACTTTTCTCTCCCCTTTTTTCAGTCACTTTCTGGATTACTCAGTTTATTGATCTAGATTATTCTGGATAGTCTGTCTTCTGCCTGGTCCTATAAATTACGGATGCTATAATAATTATTATAATGGAGCAGCAGGTGGTGTTGTTCCAACTCCAGCGAATGAGTTTTAAGCAAATGAGTTCCTCGCGCTCAATTTGTCAAGATTGTTTCGAAAATCGATCGTTAAAGCAGAGCATCCTTACCCGAAGGAAAGAGATGTTTTAACTCAATCTGGTGAGATAGGCTTCGGGAATTGTCCGTTGGTAGTAAGATTAGGAGGCTGTAAATAAAAACGCAAAAAGTGAGAGGAAAAAGGAGTGGGAAATTGTGGGAGTTGAGAATAAGTGCCTAGGAAGTAATGAGTCTAAAGTTTGTTAAAAATGGAGGACAAGGGGGTAAGGAGTACAGAGGGAAAGAAGTGAACACGGGACTAGAAAAACTTAAACGAGTGATCGATAAGGTAAGGGAGGAGTTAAGCCAGAAATTTACAAATGGTTGAAGGAATGACAAAATTCAGAGAAAGTTAGGATGGGATAGAGGATAGTGTAGAGAGAATAGAGGAATAAGAGGATGAAGGGAGGAGATGAGAAAGTCATAAACAGAGAAAGAGAAGGAAGAAAGGCAGAAATGAGGAAGAGGAAAGAAGGAAAGGAAAGATGAGTAATCACATAAGTTCAGATCAGATTGGGAGATCAGAGACTATCAGAGAGATATCAAGACTAAAGAAAATAAAGGGTCAGGTAATGGTTTGATTGAGAGGATAAAAGAGACCCCATTATCAGACTAAGAGAAAAAGATGGGGATGAAAGAAAAGAGTAAGAGAGGGGCAATATTAAAAATAAACGAAAACTGTACTTCCTAGCATATGCAGGTGATGTAGTTCTATTAGCGAAGGATGAAATAGGGATGAATCTGAAAATAATAGTGTTTAGATAGTATGTGAGAAATAAGAGTTCAAGGGTTAAAGTGACTAAGACGAAGATGATGTGTTTAGGAAAAAGAATGTGTACGACTAAAGGGGAAAAGTGTGAATGTTGAAAGTGGAAGTATTGTCAGCGTTAAGTTATGGAGTAGACATTTCGGAATAAGAGGAACAAGAGAGCAAAGATTGAAGAAAATCCTGGAGTCGAGGTACAACAGCTGGCATATGATTGTTGAGTTTGGGAGAGCTCTAACATAGGAGAGATCAAACGGATGTGGGAAGTCTGCATGGGAGGTTTCTAAGATTCTTTATGGGGGTGATTCAGAGTTGTCCAGATTGTATACTGAAGAAAGATATAGGAAGAAAGATACCAGTAGATCGTTCGAATGTGGTGTGCAAGTAAAGGGGGAAAGAATAGAAAAAAATATAGGATAGAAGAAAGTGAGACAAGTAGACAAAGTACCAAAGAAAATGTCGAAGTCTAGGTACAACAGATGGTATGAACGAAAAGAGAGTTTTCATGAAGATTGTGTATGTCTCAGCATGAATCGTGGTTGCAGGTGTTAGGGAGGTATAGAGGTGAAGATGAACAAGAGTGCGGATGGGAGAATAAGGTCAATTTCGAACAAAAATCGTCAGAGTAAGGCAGGAATAAGGAAGCTGGGAAAGATAAAAGAGGGGACTAGGTTTATTCTAACTTTACAAGAGGAAAAGAGGATTATTTGTAAATAACCAAAGTGCTGACCTCGAATGACGCATATCAAAGTTATGGATGACCCATCCGTTGCTCGTAATGGTACACGCCTCCCTCATTAAGTTCGCCCCAAAATAATTAGGGGAAGCACAGTACACGCGTTGGTACAAGGTTTGGTACCGTTCGAATTACTGTATGCGTGGTACATTGGGGTGCGGAACTTAACGAGCGTGGCTAACGAGCATCGGCAGATTTTATGGCCAGATGGAGATGCAATATCCTCGAATGATGCGACTCATATTACCAGGAGACTTTGCAGTACTACAGGTTTTAAAATCTTTCGGAAATTAAAAAAAGCCCCTAAGTTTTGTGACCATCCAAGGAGATATAATCATATTAGGGTCTTGTGATTAAAAACTTTTTCGGCCGCCCTTTTACTATATGAGGAAGGTATGGAAAGGTGGTATTACAGAACCGGTTTGTAAAGGTAATATTAAAAAACTGGTTTGTAAAGGTGATTTTACAGTACCGGTTTGGAAAGCGATATTACAGTATCGGTTTGTGAAGGTAAAATTACAGTACTGGTTTGGAATTCCCTCCATTTCTAGTAGAATTCTCTAAAAATCTGTTATATTCTCGTGAATTTTCAGAATTCTCTAGAAATATTTGGAACTCTATTAAATCTGGTAGGAGGCTCGAGAATACTATATAAAACTGAAGGGACATAAACAGGAGTCAACAGTATTCACGAGTCGTCTACGAAAATCCGGAGAATTCCATGAATCACTAGGGAGTCCTACTATATTTACTAATATTCTACATATTCTTAGAGATTTCTGCCAGAGTTTATGAGACTTCCACAGATTTCAAGAGACTTCCAGAGGGTTCAAGGGAATTCCAAAGAAACTGAAGGGACTCCTACAAAAATGAACAGCATTTACAGGTCTTCTACAGAAATCGAAAGATCTTTAAATAAGTTTAGGAAATTCATGAGAATTCTACATTTTTCGAAAGAATTCTACAAGGATTGGAGTCAATTTCACGGATGATCAGGAAATTTTATGAAACTGGAGGGACATAACTAGGGTGAATTACTAGGTGATCCTAGAAAACTTACAAGTATTTTACATATTTTTTGAGAATTCTTCAAGAATCCAAGAGAATTTTATAGGTTTCTAGAGAGTTCCACAACATCTCACGGGGATCAGACACATTCCACAAATACTACAAAATTCAACAGTATTCACACGGAAAGAAATTTTTGACAGCTGCTGCATTCATAGTAGTAGGACAGCGCAACCAAGGCATGAATGCAGCAGCAACACCAATTTTGGGGACGCGTCTGTCCCATAAGGTTGGCTCATACATTTCTAAGACGACATTTGCCCCACACTGTGAACGCAGCGTTTTCTGACAGGGAGAACGATTGTCATGAACAGAAGGCGTATTGGCGTACTACAGTTTGGCGCAACGAAGGTACCTTTATGTGCTGCTGTTGTACCAAATTTTTTCCCGTGCACGATCCTCTTAAAGGGATGAAGAGAATTTCAAAGATTTCCAGAGAATTCTAAAAGGATTCAAAATAATTCTACAGATTTTTCCAAGACTTCTGGAATTCAATAGATTTTTGAAGAACTCAGCAGTGTTCACGAGCCATTCACAGAATTTAAGAGAATTTTTCGGATTTCTAGGGAATTCTGCAAGAATTCAAGATAACTTTACAGAATGTAAATATCTCAAAACCTTTTGTACTATTACAGGATCGGAAGTTTTGAGCAAAGATATTTGCTCCGATTTTTGTTTATCGCTAATGTGTAAAACTGCACCAGTCAATTACAACCTTCTCCAAAAGTAAACGAATAAAAAATTAGGGAATGTCCATAAATAACGTAACGTTGCAATCTCAAAATTTCGCGACTTGTCTGTCTCTTCATAACGTTGCCGTAACAATTTTACTCTTTCCTGTCTGTAACGTTTCGTAACGCCTCTTAAAAAAAATTGAAAATAGGTCAAAATATATATAACAAGAGGGAACCTGCGAAAGACACGAAACATCGCGAAACCGCAGCCGCAAGTTGAATCCAAACTTCACTCCGATTGAAGCCAGTAACAGCAGAAGAATTATAAATAAGCCGCAACATCTGCAGATTCGCTTTTCTATTTTTATGGGAAAAATAATAGAATGTAATAAGATATTATTTATAAAATTATAAATGAATAAATAGGTATAAATGGCCTAAGCCGAATCGAGCAGAAACGCAATGCTCACTTGCTGAGTAATATTGTAAATCTTTCAATTTAATTTTTGAAAGACGTTACGTCACATTTTGGAAATTCCTCTCTGTTACTCTGTGACGCTACCCTAATAAAACTTTTGTAGTCAGTCTGTCTAATGTAGCGTTACATAATTTATGGACAGCCCCTTATTCGAACTGAACTTGTTTACGCACACACTCACGGACATCAAACGCGTGCTTCTGATAAGTTATTCTGTATTGTTATTAACTTGATAATTGTTAACATAGCAAAAATACTTTGTTATATTTTTCGACTCCATTTTTTTGGAATCCAAAAATTTAAAAATGTATTTTGAATACCGGGAAACTCTGTATAAGCAGCATTGGCACTTCTAAACTTGTCAGCTTAGCAAAATTACTACCTGTTCTGATATTCATTTCTTTTAACAGGTTTTAAAGTTGTTCCAGAATTCTAAAAAGTCCCTAGAGTTAGTGACCATGAGAGGATATCAAATCCTATCAGGACTTCGCAATCGAATTATACTCGTCAGTATAATTTTTAACTCCACCTCATTCTTGAATCACCTTTTATTTCCATTTTCAGCAGAATATTTCTACTGACCCTGGAATCCAGCCGGAGAAAATTTTGAGGAAGTTCCCTATTCAGTTACGACTCTCGTCGAGGATAAATCTCGTGGGATTTAATGCCAGTCGTTCTTTTTGACGTAACCACGAGGCAGACCTGCAAGCTACATGAAAAGTTCACTGGCACAAGGTTATAGAGATTTTATGGCTGCACTCGGGCTGCACGCACTGCGTCATGAGCTTTTACTGTCTGGCCGAAAAACGCGAACAACGCGAAATGATTTTTTGACACTAGTGGCGGAAAAATAAAGTTTTTCCACCCTAGCATATTCATCACTCATCTGCCTCTAGCAAAGAAAAGAAAAGAAAAGTATTTATTCAAAATATGAATGCTAAGCAATCTTTGATTTCCTTATGCTCTACTCCTTTTATGCTTTCTATTCACTTTCCTCTACCCTCCCTTATTCTTCCATTCCTCTCGCTTCTTCTGCCTCCTTCAAACATTTTCCTCTCTGTCCCCCCTACCCTGTAAATTTCTTCTGATTCCCTTATTTTTTTTCTCTTCTCATCTTCACATATTCTTCTTCTTTCACTCCTCTAGCTTACTCTAACTTCTTCACACATATTCCTCTCAGTCCCCCCTTCCCTGGAATTTTCTTAGGATTCCCTTATCATTTTCTCTTCCCATATTTCACAATTGTACTGTACATACTACCATCTTCGCATTATTTTTCCTTCTTCACTTTCCTGCTCTTTATTCACCTTTTTCCATCCTCTTTTATCCTTTTTCTCCACTGCTCTTGCTTCTTGATCTTCCTCCAAACATTTTCCTCTCAGTCTTCCCTCGCATGTTATACTATACATCCTTACATCTCTCTTCTGCGCATTAACATACTCTAGATTATTTTTTCTTCTTCTCCTCTCATGCTCTCTATTCACCTTCCTTCACCCTAACTTGTTCTTCTTTTTCTACTCCTCTAGCTCCCTTTAACTTCTTCACACATATTCCTCTCAGTCCCCCCTTCTATGGAATTTTCTTTTGATTCCTTCATTATCTCCTCTTCTCATCCTTGAAAATGAAACTATACATCTTACCATCTCTCTTCTGCGGATTAACATACTCCACTATATTTTCCCCTCTTCACTTTTCATGCTCTCTTTTTGCCTTCCTCTACCCTCACTTATTCTTCTTCTCCCACTCCTCTATCCTTCTCTTCCTCCTTCACACATTTCCCTCTGAGTTTCTCCTTCCCTAAAAATTTCTTTTGATTTCCTTACTATTTTCTCTTCTCATATTTGATAATTGTACTGTACATCCTACCATCTCCTACTGCGCATTAACATACTCTACATTATTTTTTCTTCTTCTCCTTCCATGCTCTCTATTCACCTTCCTTTACTCTCCCTTATTCTTCTTCTTCTACTCCTCTAGCTTCCTCCATCTCCTTCACACATATCCCTCTCAGTCCCCCCTCCCCGGCAATTCTTTTAAGATTCTCTTATTCTTTCCTCTCCTAATCCTAGACAAATATACTATACATCCTTCCATTTCTCTTCTGCGCATTACCAACGTACTCCGCGCTATTTTTTCTTCTTCACTTTCATGCTCTCGATTCACCTTTCTCTACCCTCTTTTATTCTTCTTTTACAATTGTCTAGCTTGTTCTGCTCCCTTCACACATTTTCCTCTCAGTTCCCCTTTGCATGTAATTTTTTTAAATTCTCTCAATATTTACTCCTCTCATCCATAACAGTTATTCTATACATCCCTGCATTTCTCTTCTGCGCATTATTATACACCACATTATTTTTCCTTCTTCTCCTCTCATGCTATCTATTCACACTCCTCTACCCTCACTTATTCTTCTTCCACACCTCTAGCTTTCTCTACCTCTTTCACACATATTCCTCTCAGTTCCTCCTTCCCTGGGATTTCCTTAGGATTCCCTTATTATTTTCTTTTCTCAGATTTGACAATTGTACTGTACATACTACCATCTCCTTTCATGCTCTTTATTCACCTTCCTCCACCCTCCCATATTTTTCTTCTTTCACTCCTCTAACTTCCTCCACCTCCTTCACACATATTCCTCTCAGTCCCTCCCATCCCGTCCCTAGCTTTCTCTACTTCCTTGAAACATTTTCCTCTCAGCCCCCCCTTGCCTGTAATCTTCTTAAAATTCTCTTTCTATTTTCTCCTCTCATCCTCAACAGTTAGGGGGAAATGGATATGTGAGGGAGAGGGAGAAGGAAAAGGAGAGGGATAGGGATATGGCGAGGGAGATAGAGATGAAGAGGGAGATGGAGGGAGAGGGAGATGTAGAGGAGGAGGGAGATTGAGAGGGAGAGGGGAGGGAGAGGGAGGTGGAGAGGGGGAGGGGGAGATGGAGAGGGAGAGGCGTATTGGGACTAAATTTTTATTTCCCAATTCAAATTCCAAACTATCAAATTTTAACTTTAGACAATTAAGTACCCAAGCGCTGAGGTTTTAAATATTTCAAATCTTCAGTCTCTTCTTCCCTGAAAATTTCTTGAATTCATCTCGCCATCCTGCCATTTCCTCCTTTACAAACATTATATGCGTTCTACGATATCTCCTTCACGCATTCACATACCCTCCATCATACTTTCTTATCCTTCCCATAATATATAACTTCTTTCGCTACATTTCTTAGTCTCAATATTGTTTTCCATGTACATCTATTTTCTACTATACTCTTTAGGATTCAGAAATCTCATCATGTGTTTCCTTAGGGTCCACATGAATCCCGTTTCCTTCTTCTCCTCTTTTTGAACCATGCTTCCCATCTGCTTCTCCTGATACTCCTTAGCTCCCCTTCATTCTTTTTCTACTCCTCTTTTTTGTCTCATAATCTTCTTTGCCTGATTTTTTTCCTCCTGCTACGGTTCTTGCACTTTAGTCTTCCTATGTTATTGAATCGACAACTTTTTTCCCCTTCCTCCAACTTCTTGGACTCTTTTCCACCCTCTTTAGCTTTATCCACATACTCCCAAGTATCATTTACCTCGTCTCTTCTCTCCTTCTCCTATAAGGGAAAACAATTTTTTCTGTTCTTTTAACTTGCTCCAATGATTTTTGTTACCTTCAGCATTTTTCTCGATTCCTGGTACTATCCTTCTCGTTGATTTGCCCTCTTTATTTCTCTTTTTTGACTCTTGTACCTCTCACTTGTACATTCTCGGTAGCCTTACGCTGACTCTCTTCCACCGCCTCTCATTCTTCTTCTTACATTTTTTATCCTTAAAGTAAGGATAAACAATGCAAGAAATAGGTTCATCCTCCCTCGCAGACTTCTTTCACAGCAGTATCCCTCCCCTTTCTACCCTCATCATTAGTGAAGGATGGTCCAAATTTACATCATTTTCCTCCTCCTCTTCCTGTTCTTGCCATCAACTTTTTAAACTAACTTGTTCTCTCATTTATAGCTCCCTCTAGATGTACTCTAGTGCACATCACCTCTTTTCTTTTCTTCTCTTTTCTCCTCAAATGATCCTCTTTTTCCTCCTTTCAGACCATTCTCATGTTTCTCCTTTTCAACCAATTCTTCTTTTACTCCTATAGCCATTCCTCTCATTGCTCTGCTTTTCTTTCTTCTTCTCTAAGTCTTGTGCCTCCTACCTTAATTCCCTCGTTAGACTTTTCCATACTATTTCCGCCTTCTTTGCTCTACCGATGTCATCATTATCATCACCACACCTTCTCATCGACCAAACATTCTTGTTTTCATATTCCAGTCTATCGTCCCAGTTTCGAGAATGTAGCATTCAAAGAGAAGAAATGCCAGTTCTGCGCTTTGTCAATTTGAACACTTTACTCCTTTGTCTCATATCCCTTTGTCGTTCCTACTCTAATTTTTGAACCCGATAGAATTATCAAATTTTGTATTTTGGAAAGAGAAAAAATAGTTTCCATCATTCTGTTGAGAAGATTCAAAAACATTGTTGATGCGTTATTTTATTAGAAGAGCGCACTTTGTTCGGAACAAGTGCTTAAGCGCTGCCAAGCGGGAAAAAAGGGACGAAACGAATTACTCGAGCATATTTGACGGAGCGAAAAGGATTCATTTAAGATACGAGGACTCGTTTCAGGATGCGAAGCCAAGCCGAATAGCTAACAAACCTTGTTGTGGGTACATACGCTTTATTTGCTCAGAGCATCGCTCGTGTTTTTAATGCCTTGTACGAAGGGATGCTCGCTCCAAGCACAATGTCTCCCCTTCTGTCTCACTGGCAAATAATTCTATCAATCATATTTTTTTAGGGGATGTCGGTCAAGTTAAGTGAGTCCAAGGAGCCCTAGCGACAAATAATGGGGATGAGTTTCATCTCCAGTGTCTGCACGATAAGGATGTGGTTTTTGAAATTCGATAAGTAAAGATTGATTCGGAGGATATAATCAAGTATCGAATTCTGATTTTAAAATCTTCCTAACTCAAGGGGCTGTTCTTGAACAAGGATAATAATCTAAGTGTTTTGAAACAGCAAAAATGGAGAAATGAGATAAAATTGGACCGTTACGTAGCTCAGTTGGGAGAGCACTCATCTGGACAACGAGATATACCTACCTTAGTGGGTACGGACACTTGACGAGTGATCTGTGGGCTTTGGTTTACATAACCGACGGAGCAGCATCGTTAGAAAGTTGAAAAATGGAAACAGCCGCCTTACACTGGTTCAAGATCCGAAATTCCTGGCCAAAATTCAAAGAGTTAATATTTATGACTTCTTGAGCGTTTATACCACGTTTCTAGGGTCGCTAATTTCATGAATGATATTAAAAATTCTAAATTCAAAATGGTAGACCCAAAATAGCGGACATTTTTCCAAAATTTCCTAATGTTTCCGACGAAAATGACTAAAAAGTCTAATCTACTGATTATTTGTTGCACGAATTACCAGCTTTTTATTTCACTTGTAAAACGTAGTAACAGTAGTAACTGAACTCAACAAAGTTTTAAGCGCGAGCGCACCCTGTGTAAAAAATGGCGGAGAACAGTCAGTAATGCTTACGGACCGCGCCATGCCCAATTTGCACGCTGTCCTCTTGTATGGTAAAAATGAGTTAAATCGAGGTATTGAACCTAACCAACCTAGAGTAATGATTCGATCATCCCTATAATTAAGTCTGATTTTCCGCGGATAGTTCAGCTGGTCTCCTCTAATCACGTGTTGCCTTTTCAATTTTCTTTCTTCGGTTTTTTCGGAGTTTACTAAAACGTTTGAACGTAATGCATGTTGATTGGCCTACTGGTCCATGTGACAACACGTAGGTCTATGTGTACGTAGGCAAAGATACTCAATATCAGAGCTGCACGCGACTCGCGATTGAAAGGCCACGTGACATCGAAAGCTATACATAGCTGCGGGGACCCCTTCCGCCAATCGATAGCCATCCAGCTTCGCCTCCGTCAAGATGTACTCGTGTACCTGAGTAGAGACTGACTAGATAGCATAGTCGGCTTACAACGAACCCATTACAGACCTAGCAGCACTTTGGGATAATTTTATGCCTGCATAGAGTGACAGCGTTTGAATAGTCCCCGTTCCCTTTGAGGAGAATCGTCTGGGTACATTAAGCTCGAACAAAGGAGACTTGAGCTCTGATTTCCGACTGCTGTTAAGAGTACTCCTTCCCAGAGGGCCTCTCGAACGCTCCTTGAAGTTTCGAGAGGAAAGAGTCGAAGAATCTTCCAAGAGGTTCGAGTTTTAATTGTCAGAGGTGAGAAATCAAGATGGTGTAGAAGTGTAGTTTATAAGAGGGCTGACGACCTTGATCAGAGATGAGAGAAGAAAGAAAAATTGTTCGCAGTAGATGTCCAACTCTTTTGTATTTCTAGAGCATCGTTCAGCGAGTCATCAAAGGATGATTATGGAGTCGCGAACGAGTAGAAGAAGAGAAAACCTGCCAATATTGCAAACTGCCTTATCGGACGAGCAACAAGCGTTTCCCGTTCATTTTCTCCCAGAGGCATCCTTGCGCATCTGCTCCACTCAGGTACACGTCCTCTCTCACTCTGTGAACCTCTGGATCTCTGTGCACGTACCGAACATATAAATTGTCGGGGCATACACCAAACTAGCGATAACCTTGTGACAATCTATTTAGCTCGCCCAAACGCCCTGAATAGCTTCCTGGTCCTTGCACAAAAAGAATTCAACTGAATTTGTACAGAATTGGAAAACTTGGGAAGAGAGTATCGAACTTTACTTGAGAACGAAGTTCGCAATCATTGGAAATTACCTGGAATCTACCCTGGTCTTGTACATGAAGGTTGTAATTTTCTTCGGAACCAAAAGATCGTACCTTCCTATTCTGAGGAATAATTTCCTGTTTTCGAATTTGCATCTAATCAAAAGACGGTATACTATAAAGAAGACTAGTATTTGAGAACCGTCTTGTGCTTTGTCGCTTGACAGAGTACTTGAGAGAGGTAAATCCTTCCGACTTGTTCTCAGTTCTCCCCTTCAAGTAACTGCCTCCTTGTCCATTTTCGAGTTGGGTACCCCTCTGTTTTCACTAAGATATTAGGAACTTTCTCGACAAACCCTCAAGTTAATCCACCTGCTCAACCGGAGGAGATGTCTAAAGGGAGGCGACCTGCCAATGAGAGTTTACGAATTGCAATATAATAAAAGGTCTTTGAACGTCGCACTCGAGAAATGAGTGGTAAAGGTTTTAATTCGCTCATTCGTAATTCTTCCCTACCCTTCGAGGTAGTACGTTAACGCTGGGTGAATGTAATAGCACTTTAAATAAGAATTTGTTGTTCAGAAATTGCTATTCGAATAGGAAATATTTTCAAGCTAGTGAAAGTGCTTGGGAGGTAAACTCTAGTGCAAAAAAGGTATAGCTTTTGTGAGTTCAGCGAGCACTCTCGTTCAACGGAAGTAACCAATCGACCGAGCGGAGATAAGCCTGCCAATAATGGAAGTGAACGAACATTCTAGGTTACTTTGGTGTTACATTGACGTTACCACGGTAGTTGGATGACGTCGCGCCTCGTCAGGATCAAGCCAGGCAACGAGGCGTAGGAGACCTCTGTAAGCCTGAAGATAACGGATATGGGACTATTTGTGAGAGCCCTTCTATTTGATGGCTTCTGGAGTTCAGGCTTCGAATTGCCTACTCAATAAAAATCACTCTAGAAGTTCTACAAGTTTGCACCATCAAAAGACTTGCCGCAGTGCGATTTCGTTTTGAGAGCAGATCTTCGAGGAAAATCTGCATTGTGACTAATGAATTTAGGAAGGAGGACTTAATTCTTAAGATTTGCTACTCTCATTCAAATCGGATGGATCTAACTTGCAATTTTGGGAGATCAGGATTCAAGCAAGGATCTATGGTTGCTGGAAGCAACGGAATTAATTCGAGGATTAAAATTTCCTATCGCGTAGTCCACGTAATTCGTACTTCAATCTCTCCCTCGGATTTCAACGGGAAAGTTTCAGTTCGGATCGATGTACCTCGTTCAAGGAGTTTAGCCACTGCTTTGGTCAGACTTGGAGGGTCGTTCAAGGGACAACTCTATAAAAGAGGACGTTACGTCTCCAGAATTACGGAATGTCCTGAGGATTGACCAACTTTTCTAAATTCGCCTCATTCCTTGCAGGAGTTGAAAGGATACTATACTATACAAAGCCGACGATCCTTTTCATGTTACATCATTCTTCTACTTGTGCTTGTTCCTAACTTGCTACGCAATAAAATATTTCAAAGTTCACTTTTCCTTTGAGGTTGAAGATGAACAGCGTACGGCGCGAATTCATTAAAACTCAAGTCGAGTGGAGAAGTTACGATAAACTTGTTTCATGGTGGAACCGGCTAATTCATTTTTACTAAGCGAGTGGACGAACTTTTTAAAGTACATTTACCCTCAAGTTTCTCTGAGCGGTTCGTCAGAGGAAAGTTCCCGAGAATCGCTCTGCCTGGATTTATTGCTTCCGGAAATCTCAATCTTGTTTCTAGACATTTCCGAACCAAACAGGATTCTCTTGGAAGGTAAAATTTTAGAAAAATTCTGCCGAAAATAGTTTTAGGCCTGGCAGTGGGTGAAAAAAGATTTCAAAATAGCCTGACTTTCTCTTGACATTTTTCTGACAGAGAAATAAAATCAACTGACTACTCTAGGAAGGTAGGGGGAAAGGGAGGTTCAACTAGGATAGATTTTCAAGTCAAGACTGAAAAACAATTCCAAAAAAGTTTTGGATCAAACAGTTGCAGTGACAACTAAATAGTTCCACTTAGAAAAAAAACGATACAACTTTTAAGCATCAAATTCAAAGTTTCAACCAAGTACTATTGTTTTGAACATAGTAGAAAAGAAGAATACCTGATGTTTAAAAAAAGCGGAGATTTCCATTCGAGAACACGCAGAATCATTTGGACCGAGCGCGGAATAGCACGGAATCATTCGGAATAAACTCGTGTGACTTATTAGACTCAAACGGAATGAAAAATTGTTTTTATCGATGGCGCTATCATTTGGAATGTGTGAGGAATAGCACGCAATCATTCTGAATGAATTGACGCCTTGCTACAGAGTCGAACGGAATGCGATTTTTTATTTGGTGACAGAATCATTTGCCCTGAGAAAAACACATTATTCCCATGACCAGTTGCAAGAGTGACTTTGTGTCCGCACGAGAATTGGAAGAAAAGGAAGACTTGTAACTCACATTATTCCCATGACCAGTCACGGGAGTGACTTCCCGTCCCCACAAGATTAGAGGAAAAAGGAAGATGTTTGACCTACATTATTCCCATGACCGGTCGCAGAAGTGACTTTCTGTTCCCAAGAGACTTGGAGAAAGAGGGAGGTATGTGACCCCTACATTATTCCCATGACTAGTCGCAGGAGTGACTTTTTGTCCTCACGAGACTTGGGAAGAGAGGGAGGTATGCGACCTACATTATTCCCATGATCCGTCACAAGAGTGACTTCCCGTCCTCACGAGGCGCCCAACGAATTTGAGTTTTCTACATAAAAGCAAAACGTATAGAAAAAAATAGCCCAGATTATATTGTGAAAAAATTGGAAAAATACTTTTTTTTTCTTATTCCCCATCCTTCCTCTGAACCTAGTCTCTACAAAAATTTCCTAATGTTTTTTACCAGTCCTTCATCCGCTCCCCTCCTCTCTCTTTTTTCCTTTCCCTCGGTGCTTGCAACAGTACCGTTCTGCTTAGGGTCGAATGCTGCTTTAAAATCTACGGAAAAAGCTCCATGGTCATCGGAGAAACCGCCAAACACCGTGGAATGGGGAATAGAAAGAGAGGAAAACTCGAAAAAGTCAACCTGTCTCTTTCTAAGGATGATGATCTGTCGTACTCGTCTTCCATCTGCTTTCATAGAAGAGAATCAATTCACCAAACACGAAACGCCACCCTTGGAAAGGGACATGTTGAATTTCTCACCAACAGAGCTATCTTCAGTTGGACTCCATTAACTAAGAGCTCGTGACGTCATGTAAAGTTTAATTCCTAGCCTCAAAGTTTGTTCACGTTGCTTGTGGTAGCTTGTTGTTTTTGCCGTTGCATACATAATTTTATTTATCAAAATAGTGCTCTAGTGGTTCATGAGTTGAACGAAAGTTGAGAAAATTGACGCGTGAGTATATAATAATTTTATAAAAGGATGTGACGTTCCTTCAATCTGATTCTCAAAATATTTAAATACGTCTACACTCCATGAGAAGAATTTTTTTTTTCTTTTACAAGAAAAACTTTTTGCTCTGTGGGATTTTTTTAGTCGACTTAAATTTTATATTCGAACTAATGATAGCCCAAACATACAAGGAGAATTATTATATAAATTAACCCTTTAAAGCCTAAATGGCCAAAATTTCAATGTCAACTTCAGGCTCGTGCCTTTCAATTATAACCCGTCTGGAAAAAATATTGGGTTACATATTCTTATGTGGAAAAATCTCATATTTCGAATGGCATCGTTCAATTTATCAATAAACGAGCACAAATTATTTATTTTTTACAATAAACAAAAAAAATGCAAATTTTTGTTTTTCTTTTCAGGAATTTTTTTAACTATGTTCTCGGAACTCAAGAACATTCTGACCCATCAGGATGCGGGACCCGAAAGTTGTACTTCAAAAATATACTTTGATAAACTTTGATTTTTATTGTAAACCAATCCATAATCGCGCCCAAAAGCCTGAAATTATTGCAAAATCACAGTAATATGCACTTTAGAAGTATAATCGAAGCTTTAGGGGGATAAATGACTTTTCTGAGTTTTGTGACGATAAATTGGATGCATATTAGCAAAATTACCTCGGAAAATTGATTTTCAAGATGGCGGCCGTGATAAGTCAGCTGAAATAACGTGTTTACACAGATTTATAGCCATGTTACAGTCTTCAATCTTCTTTATTCGATAGTTTTATGAACTTTCAGGACCATTAGATCTAAATTCATTATTATCTTATCAAAATTCAAAATGGTGGATCCAAGATGGCGAACCGCAAACTCACAAAGAGAAATTAAGGAAAAGTAAAAAATACTATCGTATTCTACGTAAAATTTGGAATATAAAATCTCCCATTCATTTTCTTTGTCAGAGCCGCTGTTTTCGAGATAAAAATTATTATCAAAGTACGGCGAATCGAAAATTTGCCTCTAAACTTTGCAACTACGATTTCAAAAGGATGTACAATGGCTTTACAGTCCGCGTTTTTTGCCTCTGATTTAT
>WSXT02150336.1:0-10287 GCA_011762715.2 Neuroterus valhalla
CGGTGCTCTTGGAGGTGCGACGCCTGCACTGGTTAGTAACCTGAAAGCCATACCGGTGTGCCAGAAATATGCCGTGGGACTTGCTGAATGAATGCAAAGAGCAGTCATACTTGGGTCGCTTCGTGTCCTTAAGAAGCACGAGGGTTTCGCTGGTCCTTCATTATGATTTTGTCGTGCATGTGGTCACTTATCTCACGGTCGTGATACGTGACTATAGACGTGTTATACCGCGGTTCAACTGGGAGCTGGTGCCATTTTCATGAATGACGGTTGCTCCCAGGCGGACCCTACGGTGGTTGTAAAATCAATGTTTTATTATACAGGGTGCTCCTCAACTCATCATATTCCTTGTATATACGAATTCCTTGTGCAAAACTGAACAAAAAATTCTAGTTGCAAAATATTGTACGATCAATAGTTTTTGAACTATTTAAGGGTGTGAATAACCAATAGGAGCTCACTATTCTCGCGCATGCATGAGCATCCAGCGCTAACTCTGGAACACACTTCAATTCAATGCAGTGAAGAGTCGTGACAATCAAATCAGAGACAGACAATTTCAGAGCAACCTGAATTTTCAAAACATATCACCATCATTTGTTTAGTGGTTCCTCCGATTTAAATGAGATGAAATGATACTAGTTTTATAAAATTTTTATTGATAACGTTGGTCCTAATTAATCTTAACAACAAAGGCACACACTTTGATACCTCGCACGGTTTCTGTTACATAACTTTTAATCAAACCAACAATAAACTTAACATACGTGAATTCAAATTAAAATGTATTCCAACGAACCTTTTATCGAAAATAAAAGTACAAAACATGTTTCCTACCCACAAAGACACACACTTTCATAAAGCTCAAAGTTTCAGTTACATAACTCAAATCAAACAAACAACAAACTCAACATACGTGAATTCAAATCAACATTTATTCCAACGAACCTACTATTAAAAGTAAGAGTACAAAACACGTTTCCTAACCACAAAGACACACCCTTTGATAAAGCTCAAAGTTTGAGTTACATAACTTTAACCAAGCAAACAACAAACTTAACATACGTGAATTCAGACCAACATTTATTCCAACGAACCTACTATTAAAAGTAAAAGTACAAAACACGTTTCTCAACCACAAAGACACACATTTTGATAGAGCTGAAAGTTCCAGTTACATAACTTTAACCAAGCAAACAACAAACTTATCATACGTGAATTACAATTAACATTCATTCAGAAGACCTCATTATTAAAACTAAAAGTACAAAACACGTTTCCTAACCAAAAATGCATACCCATTGATACCTCGCAGAGTTTTTGTTACAGAAATTTTATTCAAACCAAAAATGAAGTTAATATACGTGAATTCAAATCAACATTTATTCCATTGAACCTACTATTAAAAGTTAAACTACAAAGCACGTTTCCTAACCACAAAGACACACACTGTGATAAAGCTCAAAGTTTCAGTTACATAACTTTATTCAAACAAACAACAAACTTAACATACGTAAATTCGAATTACCATTTATTCAGAAGACCTCATTATTAAAACTAAAAGTACAAAACACGTTCCCTAAACAATAATGCATACACCTCAATACCTCGCAGAGTTTCTGTTACAGAACTCTTATTCAAACCAAAAATAAACTTAACATCCGTGAATTCACATCAACATTTATTCCAACGAGCCTACTATTGAAAGTAAAACTACAAAACACGTTTCCTAACCATGAAGACAAACACTTTGATAGAGCTCAAAGTTTCAGTTACATTACTTTAACCTAACAAACAACAAACTTAACATACGTAAATTCAAATTAACATTTATTCAGAAGACCTCATTATTAAAACTAAAAGTACAAAACACGTTTCCTAACCAAAAATGCATACACCTTGATTCCCCGCAGAGTTTCTGTTACAGAACTCTTATTCAAACCAAAAATAAAGTTAACATACGTGAATTCAAATCAACATTTGTTCCGACGAACCTACTATTAAAAGTAAAACTACAAAACACGTTTCCTAACCATGAAGACAAACACTTTGATAGAGCTCAAAGTTTCAGTTACATATAACTTTAACCAAGCAAACAACAAACTTATCATACGTGAATTCCAATTAACATTTATTCAGAAGACCTCATTATTAGAACTGAAAGTACAACACACGTTTCCTAATCAAAAAAAATATATATATATAATCTAGATTTTCATATTTATAAATAATTTCATATTTGTTTATCTATAGAATTGTTGCGTTTGGAGATGGTATCTGCCAGAACCATTTTAATATCTTCCCAGGCAATTATAATTCACGTTTTTAATTTGAACTTCGGCTGGGGCTGGATACGTCGATAAGTAAGGGCCTCGATAAGTTTCGTCAGCAGCACTGACTCGCGTGTTCTGCTCCCTTGGTGCACAACCACATCTTACTGACCTCACACATAGGACCTGTCAGTTTCTCTCAGTGGACTGTGCTTGTCCGCAATGTGAAACTGCGAATTTTGTGTTGATCATCATCTTGTAAGAAATCTCAGGATCATAGCGGACTACCAGGAATATATCTAAGATGTTGGTGTTGTGTGGAAAAAAATAAAATAGCGACCCGCCTCGCTGTTGCTAAACAAGTTTCGCCGACATCGTCTGCTACCGGATCATTTCTGCATCCTGGAATATTCATATTTACAATGGAAATATTTATTTCCACAGCCCAAGGGTAGGTCATTTGAAATATTTTCGATATGAGGATCCCACAAGACCCCGGATTTTTGTTAAATTTTCCCTATTGCTTCAAAAAAGAACCAAAAGCAAACAAATACGGAAGTCAGTGCCGTACCTATCAACGAAAAATTCAAAGTCAAAACTGTCCAGCGTCCTTAACACTTAAAATTGTCTGCGAATTCGGAAGGAAAAATCTAAATATTCAAAAATCCTCGTGTCGTGAGCTTTTGCTCCGTTGTTTCATATCAATTTGCTGATTATATAAATTTTATCCTAGAAAAAAAACGCAATTTTTATTTTTTCAATTTCACGGTCGAATGAGGAAAAAACAAGTTTCAGTACCAAGTCAAAATATTATTTTCGGGATTTGAATTCCAAAATCAAATCAGTTGATGTTTCAATCCTGCTGTGAGTCTCTTTTACGTATTATACCTAATAACATTTATGAAAATTAGTTGAAACTACAGTATCTAAGGGGAAGTATAAGTTTAAAAAATTACTTCGAAAATTTTGATGCCATTGCAGTGATATTTGAAGAATGGAGACAAATCATCACGTCGACTCCAAAATTTTTGACGTAATTCTCAACTCATATTTTTACCGAATGATTGTAACTATAATTCACTTATTCCTAATAGTTCAATTAGGTAGAACGCCTAAAGACCCACAGCCAGGTCTAATCAGCCGCATAGACTATAGGGATTGAAAAAATAATATTTTGACTTGGTGCAAGAACTTTGTTTCTTTTAATTTGATCGCAAGATTGGATGAATATAATTTTTCTTTGAAGGATAATTATTATAATCGGGAGAAGGACGGATTTTTGGATAGCTTGGAAGGGTTTTTTGGTTCTTATTTACATTTGGCTTAAGTTTCTTTTTGCTTACTTTTACAGTGATGTAATACTTTTGTAGATTAAAATATTATATAGTGAATTCCTATAGGTGAGAACGAAAATTTTAAGGTATTACAAGTTACATAAAAATTCTGGATAACAGTCTTCCTCGTGGTAAGTTCAGGTTTGTACATTAATATGATACAATAGAGCGATAATTTACGACACAAACATGTTTTGAAGTGGAAAGATATCATTTCACTCAATGATGCATCAAAATTGCATGCATCGATATTGTATTCTTTCAGTTCAAATTCGTATGTATTTTTAAGTTCTGTAAGACCTCTAGAGAGGATAATAACGAAAGAAATGACGATTTTGAACTCGAAACATTTTTGTTTCATTTATAAGAATTCAGATGATTGAATGACGCTGTACAGTATAACAACATTTTCCGTAAAACTACCCGGTTGAAGTTCAGCGCTTGGGCCAGTATTACGGAATTTCTCGTGATACTAGTCCCTGCGGACTAGCTGTAATGGACTATTTTCACGGAGAATCATTTTATAGTAGATATATCTTAATCAATTGATTATATCATTTCCCACTTCTAAATCAACTCTTATCCGCATTTAATACATACGTGGAACAGTTCTCTTCATTCGTCTTTGACTAATAGCCTTGAGTAAGAATAACTGTATGAAAATTGATAAATTACTTGTAACTCGAACATTTTTTTTAATCTGAAAGAGAATTGTTTTACCTGATCGTACGCCGAATTCGCAATGATAAACAATAATTTTAATTTTTTCCTATAAAATTATGTAAATTTTTACGTCCTCGAACACATACCATTTTTTGTAACATTCAATACATTCAAATGAGTCAATTCGTACAGAGAAAACTGATTTGATAAATAAATTATGAGATAACATTGAAATCAATAAAAAAATCACTGTTCTGAATGTTTTAAACTTCAACAAGTTTCAGCTAACTGGAGACATCGTTTCAAAAATCTAAGAAAAATCATTAGTACTTATTTTGATGTGTGGACAAAGATTTTTGCTAGCCATAATGAAAATCCAAAAAAAATAATTTGGCCTACCCTATTATACATTCTAACTTGCCAAATGTTCTATATCTTAACATGGCTTTTTAAGAACTACTTGGCTGAACTCGAATAAAAAACTTCAGAACATCAAATCCAGAAAAGTCATATTGTTTAACGGAGAGGACATAAAATTCTTTAAAATGAGGAGAGTATGCTTCCAAAAATCTGTGTCTAAAGCTTATTAAAGATAATTATGTAATCAGGGAAGAAGAAAGAGGGTGGAGAAGGAAAGAAACAACCAAACTAACCTTACTCTCTTTGCCTCATTTTTTCTCATTGCACGATTTCATGTAGTGGTACTTTGCAGACTGTCTGAAACGGAAATGTTTTCGTTGTGATTTCTTATTCCATGATGGGCGTGATGCCTGGGCCTATTAGGCTAGTGATCAGCACGCTGGCGATGTCAAACTCGCACACGGCTACCTGCTTGGTTTGCCCCGCTACTACCCAACTTTCCCTCATGCGCGTGGGCTATCGCGATACACGATACATCATCACAGGGTCCTTTGGCGTCATGAAAAATGAAAATTTTCAATTCCGCAGTTAGTACTTCAGAAATGACACTAATAATGCCACATATCACAGATTAAGATCATAACACTACTACACCTATGAATAGGTTAGGTGCTTGTGTAGGGATAAACACTTCATCACACACAACTGATCCTTTTACATCTGTAAATTTGGGGTTAGGAAAAGCGAGGGGTGTGTTAAATTGTTTCAAAGATAGCGAGGCTTTGGATTTAGGAACTCTTTTAGAAAAATATGAAGCGCGGTTGGGTGAACATTTAGGGTCAAATAGCTATACGTTAATTCAAAATAGACGTCAGAAATTAGGTGAGGACCTTCCGACTTTGGCGATAGATATTGAAAAAGTAAGCTCAGCTTACTCTGAGGTTTCTCTAGAAGTTCAGGATGAAATAGCATGTTCCCAATCCATAACGGGTATTTTCCATACAGGGGTTAGAAAAATTTTACAATTAGAACACAAAACCTCTCCTAAGGTTGCTTTTGCTCGTGCTTTGGAAGTCAATGCTATTAAAGAACAGAATAAAATTACCGGTACACAAAGAAACACTAAGTGTTCACAAAACACTCAGAACTCTATACAGGTTATTATTATAGATGTTCCGAAGTAAAATCAACCATTCAATCATCAAAAATGGTTGAATAGTTTAGAATGCTGGGGTTGTCATAAAAAAGGAAATACACGTTCTCGATGTCCCGAACAGGGAAACTAGGTCGAGTCAATCTTTCAGGAGCGAGTTTTGACAGCTGACGTGCAAGCTTTTAATATTGATAATACTAGATTGAAGTCTTCAAAGACACATGTTTGTAGAGTTCTTCGAAACTTGGTAACTTTTGAGTTTAATAGTAGTCTAAATGGAAACTCATGTGTTTTAAAGATAGATTCGAGTTCGGATGGGACGATTTTAAATTATGTCTTGTCCATGGGTTACCAAGATACCCAAAAATGATGAATTTCTACTCTCCAGAGACGGATCCTCTGACCGGATGAATCAAGGATAATCTTGCTTGAGAGGCAGATGATGTGAACATGATTTTTTTTCAATTTATTGAACTGACAAAGTGGACCAATTCAAGAGACGGGTCCTTTGGCCATGAGTGAAGGATCCAGCCTGCTTGAAGAGGATGCCACTGAGGATGTTACAGATGAAAAGTCCGTATTTTCTTCAAGAGACGGGTCCTGTGGTGAAAAACTGAGGATCAACCCGCTTGAAGAAGATGGTTCGTTTCAGATTATCGGGACGACTATCTAAAAGAAGCGAGAATAATGTTGAGTCACTCTACGATATCGAACGCATAAGAACAAAAGCGTTGCTAGTCGACTTGTGTTGTTGTTCCTCAGATTCAGTTTAGTTAGTTAATACGCGTGATTGACTGCATAAACACGTTTAACCCGATCCTTTGTTGTATTTTATGAATTATAAATACACGTTCGTATTCTTTTATAAATAAGTTATTGTGTTTGATCTCTTTTCGAGTGTGAGTGTAATAATATCATAGGCCAATTCTTATCTATCACTTTCGAGCCCTATATCATAATTGTTTGTATAAGACGGAAGATTTGAAACTTCTTTGAAAAAGGTATATTGAAGCTTCTCGATCATTTCAGTATATCTTAAACTCCAGACTGTGATAGAATACTACAATACACTCAACGTGAGGCTCTGAAAAAGCGTGATTTTAGTGCATCAAGCATCAGATTTCGCAGAATATAAAATCCTTAAAACTGCACCCATAGCAACGTTGGTTGAGATCGTTCTCTTGGTAACCTCTCTAAAGAAGAGGCCCAAACTGGAAAAAAGGTACTTAGGTAGTAATACTCTTCAACTACATCAAGCTGAACCTCAGAGAAGGAGAAACTATAACTTTGCGGATGACTTTTATGAAAAACTACGATTATTGATTTGGATTCATCGACCCGTGAGAGATTCACCCTGAAATATTCTTCGATCAGATTGAGTAAAATTACACCAATTAGGTGATCGATTGAAATCCCTGTCGCTCTATGATTTCTTAGCTAAACAACTCTGGACGGCAGTTTTTCGACTCAGCCTACCTGGTCAGCCTTGACGAAGGAATTCGGGTAAGAATTTTTGCAACAGAATTGATCAAAGTAATTTCTTTGTAGTTTGAGGATAGCCCTTATTACCTTTTTTGGAGAGTGTACAAATTTGGATGTTAGACAAGCCAGAAGAAACTTTCTCAAATTCCGAAATTGTGCTGAAAAAGCTGACCATATAAGGGACCCAATTTCCCGGAAGATATTTAAAAAATTTGCTAGGGATGCCGTCCTCACCGGGTGTTTTCTTGCTCTTACATGAAAAAAGGCTATCTTTTACTTCCTTCATTCCAGATAGTATAATCCAGTAAAAGAAGGGAATCAGTAAATCATTCAATATTTACATAAATCTGTTCCGTATACAGTAAATTTGCAAAAGTCTGCTGATGTTCAAAACTTATGTCATTGACTGGAGAAGACGATATTCTAAAATTATTCACATTGGCTCAGAAGGCTTTGTTAAGCTTTTTTTTACTGCCCTGTGTCCATTAACATTCAAATCTGGAAATTTAGATAATTTTAATGTTTTTTAATGAGCCTTTCAATTTACGGCGCATCATATTACATCCTCTCTCAAACCAAGGTTTTTCCCCTGGAGCTCCCTAAAGAGGCTTAGAAATCAGGCCTGAGCTATTCGCAATTACTGAAATAGCAGATGCGAGATTCTCGTTCGGAAACTCCACATCATCGCTAGTACAAGAAGCATTCGGCGGGATTAAGATTTGTTTAGTTCATGCTCCCGACGCACTTCCGTTCTAAGGGAATTTTTTGTAATTGAATGCGTCATGCAATTCACCATCGAAAATTAAAGAATTTTTAGTGATTTTAACAACGCCTGGTAAAGGATCTGATAATGTAGGAATCTCCAAATACCAAAAAATCTAAGACCAAACCTGAGGAGTAAGCATAACAAAATATGAGATCTAACACACTTTTACCCTACTGGCTCACGAAATTATTACCTCTGGTGTTGATCTTCTGACCTTTGGATATACGGAAAGGAGAAACTGTAGGATTCTCGGCAAAGATTCTTCAGGTAACTGATTTGACTCCACTATACGTTAATTAAAATCACCTCCTAAAAATATTGGAGTGTGAGGATACACTGAACAAATACTGTCAAGTAACATCTCCAGTGCTTCGCAAGAAATTGGGTAAACCATGGACATTCCAGAAGATGATACGAGAGCTTGTCTTTTTATTTGATGTTCTAGTAGTTCTGTTGGAGGACTGGTCAATTTAACTGTCAAAGGAAGTGGAAAATGAGGAGCCAAACGTTTCTGCCTTGATCTGACAGCTTTCCCGATTGTGGATGGGGGGTCGGAAATATCATCCAGGGAGCAATTTGCATCGACTTTAAGTTCCATAATTTCTGAGTCCGAAAGAGGATTGCTATCTACGAACAGTTTCTTGCCCTTTACAGAGGCTTCGACCTCAACTGATTCTCCCTTTCAGTCTCTCATTGAGCGATGGGTCATGATAGATCCCGACATATCCCCAGTTAGAACACGCGTTAATAAATGCGTTTTGACTAGTAAAAATTAACTTTTGCAAATTCTCGTGGTATTTTGCGTTTCAACTGATTTCGGGCATACGCGTTAGATCATCACCTGAGAATCGGATATCCAGGGATTACTGTTAGGATTCTTATGACTTGGAATATGATAAGATAATTGGGCCATCTTGGTCGAAAGGAAGGTTCTTAACTGGGGACCAGACAGGTCAGAGAGAGCCCTGTGCCGTAGTTTTAAATCGGTATTGCGCTTCACGAGGGTAGAATTGTTCTTGAGGCCATGTTTAGGTTCCCTGCAATTTATTCAACTAAAATATAGTTCTTTTACACTCAACCTCGAACTCACAGTTTTGGATCTCATATCAAGATAGAAGATGAAAGAGTTTTGGAAAAAATAGACTCGAAAATATATCATTCCATTTCATTTATATATATTTCTAAACGTAAGAAATGATGGTATTGAAGGCCTTATGGACTTCAGAAGTTTACAACAACATTCTCATATATGTGTCCGTCCATATTAAAAGGGCTCAGATCAGCGATTTAATTCCAGAGCTTATTGGCGTTTTTGTGATGTGAGCTCAAAATGATCTGTTTTCGGTTTTCATGTAGGTGTTATACTTTGAATACTTTACTGTTATACTCGAATACTTTCGAAGATATAGTTCAACGTTAGTATTCATAGTTCTTGCTCTTGCAAACTTGAGAGTCTTTCTTCTCAAAAAACCAGTTCTCGTCCGATGACTAAAGTTAAGCAGCGTTGTGCGTGGTTTGTACCTGAATGGGGGACCGTCAGGGAATACCACGTGCTGTCGGCATGTTGGCGGGAGACTGGTGTCCTCTTGATATTCAACTTAACCAATCATGACTCTTTTCGAGTTACGCTTACCCCGTCGAGCTTTTGTCTTTTCATCCTCATGTGTGAAGCAGGTGACGGGGACGATCTGGGCGTTCCTTGACTGGGAGTGCAAACCCCCGATCGTTCCCTTATTATTGCAAGTGATTGCTTCGATTCGTTTGAAGGAGTAATTTTGTTGCCTTCGTCTTCGACAACTTTTATCCTATCATAGGAGTGCGTGGGTTCAACAGGTGAATAGAAAGAAGAATTTTCAGAATTTTCTAAGATAATCTCTCCAGAGAAGCTTGCTGTAATCTTCCTTCTATCATACCCAGACCCGGATACGTCGAGCTGGAATGTAGAGTTTGAGTCTTCAGAATGGAGGATATAGGCCTTGCAATAGTAACGAGAGACATCTCAACTGAGCTCATATTTATACATTTTTCCGAATTATTAGAGAGAGTATGATAGGCATTGGCACTTTGCTCATGAGATATCTTTCCTACGTCTTTATATCCTTTGATAAAATTGATTTTCATTTGGAGGCTTTAATATAAATTTTCGTTATTATCATAATCTAAAACTTTCTCTCCTAGTGTATTATGATGTTAATGTTTTTGTCTACTTGGTCTTATCAATATTTAAATAATTAATTATTTAAATATTGTTTTTTTCCT
>WSXT02150347.1:0-10287 GCA_011762715.2 Neuroterus valhalla
ACAAGGTGATATGAAAGAGAGTCTTGTTTTGATAGTGTATGAATTTCTTTTTTTCTATCATTTTAATTATCCTGTAACTTTTTCGAAATATGTCAAAAAAATTTTGCCTATCGGACTTAGATTGTTTTTTATCCCGGGCCCGCTGGTCAGTGCCAAAGCTGGGCCAGGCCAGAACTTCCAGACTAGACGGTCTAGATAGCATCAGGCCTAGGCCAGGCTAACGTCAGACCTGGGCCAGACCAGACCTTCCAGACTGGACAATCCAGACTTGGGCCAGACCTGTAACCAGACTGCCAGGACATAATTCCACACGGGAGAATATCGCTGAAAAGACGTATAGATATATCGCTATTTCTGAAAAAAGTATCGATATTTATCGATAACTTCCCCCTCCCCTCGCTATCCTCACCTGACCTTATTTCAAAGTTTCGCAGTTAAAAATAATTCAAAATAAATGAGACTTTTTTGACGCATAAATCAATTATGCTTTCTCCTAGGATTTTTCGTTTCTGGATTGTTTGCGGTTTTTAGGCTGAGATGTAGAAGGAGTAGAAGGGTCATCAAGCACAATTTCGGAATTGTTTTCTAAACATTGTATGTTTACTCAAAATTTATTGAGATTTTTGGACTATTTTCTTCTTACAAAAATTACTCGGAATCGTTTCCTTCCGTTACTTTTACCCTTTTGACAATTTTGAGAACAATGGAACATCAAAAAGCATATGCTGACACTCACACACACTCGTGATATTAACTCCCGACTGAAGATGGTTTCTCATGGCAATGCAAAATTTAACGCATAAAACGGAAAGCCACATAAACGGGAACAGAATATCTTTGAGAAGTCAGATTTCTATAAATGACCTATGCTGATTCGCTATTCGTTTCGCACCGCCTTGCCATAGGACACGACACTCACATTACTGTACCCGAATTAAATTTTGAATTACCCGGAAGGGACAAATCGGAGAAAATATCGATATGTATCGTTAAGAGAAAATTGCCTGAATCTATTTTCCAACATTTTCATTTCTCTTCTCATAATATCGAATTTCAAGAGCATATTTATGAAAAAAATTACGAAGTGGCGATTTTGAAGAGCATGTCTCACTTTGTTCCAGTAGCAGTTATTAAATCAAAAAGGGAGGATTCTCGGGGTGGCTTAGTCTTTTCAATTCAATTTGTATGAACACTGCCTTTGACGCTAGGAGGCATAATTTTAGTTCAAAAAAAATTTAAGAGGCTCAGCAAGCATTAAGAAATACTGCTGAGGTTGTTGAGTTGCTGCAAGAAATTTCAATTCAATCAGGAAAAATGTAACGAAGTGAGGTTATGTTCACATATACAGGGCAAGTACAAAAAGGAAAAAAATAGTATTCGAAATAAATAAGCGATGAACCTCTCTTACTGACACGTAAGTATTATATCTCGAATTACTCATAGAGATGAAGTCTTTACTTTATGCTTTGAGCACTTCTTCTTGAGAGAAATTAGATATGCTCTTTAGAAACTCCAATTCGTCATTTTTTATTATAAATCTGCTCTAAGAATTTAAATTAGGGAGGAAAAGGAAATCAAAAGTGGAGATGTTTTTAAAATGGTATTGGTCAAATTTAACAAACAAATTTTTTCCAATATTCAAAATAACCTGCATAAAAGTCGAATTACAATTATCCACGTGTATATACTCTCTACTTTAGTGTATATACTCTAATTTTTTCTTTAGGACATTCTTTTTATTACCAAATAATAATATAATTCCAATAATAATTAATAATAATAAATTGTATGCCATAAAGAAAATAAAACAATTTTCTGACTTGACAAGAAATACAGCATGTTTTGATTTATCACCTGCAAACTGGCTCGTCTACTCCTAAATCTCTTGCCCAGGCTTGGGCATTTTTACAAACTTCAGGAATTTTAGCCTCTGGTCTCGTATAAACAAAAAGCACAAAAAGCATTCCTTGTTTCATTTTTTCTGTAGCTGTCTCCATGGCTTCACCTCTAATGTTCACCAGCTTAACCAGACTCGAAATCAATTGCTCGAGAGAAACTTAAGGCTGTCAATTTCTGCCAACGGCTCCACAATTTTTCAAAACCCTGGGCCTTTTCTCAGTCAATTCTTGGAAAAGTCGCTAGGAGTTTTATCCAATTACTTCACTTGAGAAGAATTTCACTTGCGATCGAGAATAATTCTTTCGCCCTTCGGAAACGCAAATATTCTATAACGTCCTTTCTAAAGGGAGATATAAACTACACGAGGGACACCGGACTGTAAAACTGAGGTTAGAAACAGCTTTACAAGATATTTGTATCAGGACAAATCACGTTCGTCGTTATTTGTGATCATCAGCCACGTTTCATCGAAAGTTTATCTTCTTTTAAAACTGTTTCTAACCTCAGTTTCATAGTCCGGTGTCCCGCGTGTAGGTTTAATCGCACTTAAAAGAGCACGTTAGAGACAATATTCCTTGATTGCGAGTGGAACACAGAAACAATCTTTTGTTGATTTATAACCTTTGCAGCCTACCAAATTTTACTTTAAATTCATGTTTCGTTCGAAAATCTCTGCTCATCGTTTTCACTTCACTTTTCTCGAATCGAATCTGGCGTTCTTACTATAAATGAGACGGTTTCCAGTGGGCGACAGCTTCCCATTCGTTCACTTTCTTTTGCTTCCGAGTGTCAAGACCACTCATAGATCATGGGCGAAACCTCTATCTTCACACATTCATATCTCAGTTGCTACGGGTAACGAGTGTTTGATGCCAAACAATCACTGATAGCATTAGAAGAAAAGACGAAATTTGATCATTTGGATTAGAATTATTCGGAAAAGAAAAAGATTTTGAGCTAAATGCACTTGGTATATAATGATGGTATGAAATGATAATAAAAAGAATAGATAATATTTGTTAACTAACTGAACAACAAAGCAACATACATCATTATATCCTAACCTGAAAACTTCGCCTTTTTTATTTACTATTGTAACCAATTAATTAAAAAAATTGTCAAATTTACTATTCAAATAAATATTACCAAGAAAATTAGAAAACATCACGATTTTTCCAAATATAATTTAAAATGATTTATTGTTCAATAGAATATAGTCTAGTATCATTTCTTTAAAATTAGGAATCTGGCTGTATGATTTTCTAAACAATCTACGTTGACGCTGACGAAGTTTCAAACCCACAATCCGACGTGTACACAAATGTTGAGATAAAATCTTCGTTTCACACTAAACACAGTTCGAGATGTCTACCTGGCGTTATTCACTTTCACTATTTTATAAAAAATTGAGCATTAGCCAAACTCATCACAAACTTTCTTTCATACAGGTAAAAATATTTAATGAACATAAATTCGATTTTATGATATCCAAACCTGAAAACGTCACCTTTTTTAATAATTATCCTGAAACGGGATAGCTCTTTACTCTTTGTCAGAGAATTTTTCTTCCACTATCGAAAAGACTTCTGGTTTAAATGATCACTGGGCTTACAGCTCAAGAAAAGCGTTTTACACAAAAAGTATTTGAATTGTTTGATTTTTTACCCCAGATACAGACTAATCCAAAATAGATATTGGCCATAATTATCCAAGATAGGTTTAATTTGAATATTTATAGAACTGACTGCGGCAATCTTATTTTGAAGTAAGGTCCTGGTTCTAATGATAGTGGTTCTAGATTCATGTAAATCATAAGAGTCTTCTAGCCTGAAATTAGTTTTTTTTTTAAATTCAAAAGCCTGACAGAAAGATTTTCAAAAGTGCCCAAATCAATCTATATGTTATTCATGTTCATCATTATTATTATTATCACTTTTATAATAATTATAATTATGAGTGGAAAAATCTGAACCTGGAAGAGGTCACACCTTCTTTCCTTCTCTTTTTATAATGACCTTTTCAGTCTCGATGGTGACAACGCGTACAATTCTATCATCACCAGGATGAGATTCAATAACTCTACTCAGAGCCCAACGCGCAGGGGAGGTAGATTCTTCTCTTTCAAAACGACTAATGATACTGTTTTAATTGAATTACATTGGCCAGTAGGCCATTTTTTTCTTATATTTAATTCTGTAAAATATTCATTCTGCTAACGTTTCCACAAATCTTGGCTAAGCTTCTGCAAATGTTGCCATGATAACAGTCTATTCAGTATAATTGATGTTAGGATCTGATGACATAGGAATAAGTGGCATGAAATTTAAAATCGCTTCGATCTCACTCGAATAAGTGTACAATTCTTCATAACTGAACAAAGTATCACGTAAAGTTCGGCTCATGTGATGTTTAAGGAACTTCACAGCCGCCTCCTAGATTGCTCCAAAATGAGTGTTTCCTAGTGGTCAGAAATTCCATTCGATTTCTTCATCGCTTAAAAAATTTTTCAATTTTTCATTCAGCTCCTTTAATTGTTGTTTGCACCAACAAAATTTGTGCCGTTATCTGAGTACATCACTCTGGCTTTGCCTCTGCGAGCAAGAAACCTTAATTGATAGACATAAAAACTACTGCATATACTTTGATTTTATTCCTTTTTCGATGTATCCTTTTCTTTATGATGAAAAGTCGTCAAAAATTAACTCTCGTATTTTCGAAGGGCTGTGTCGCAGAGAGCCGTTCCTCTGGCAAATCACCCATTAAATATGATACTCTTTTGGGTTTGGCGCGAAAACATCTCACACATGCATGTAGTGTTTTTCTAACCGCAACTCTACCATCAATGATCCAATACTTTTCTCGAGTCGCGTATAATGTAGCGTTAATTCCTGCGTGGAACATTTTTGCGTCGTATTCCCTGATCATGAGATCTGTGATGTTGTTAAGAAACTGCTTCAGAAGCTGTCCCCTTAAAATGAAGTCTGCTAGGTTCTCTTTTGTAGGAACGCGAAACCAGTCTTACGCTTTCGTCAGCTCCTGAATTTCCACTATTCTATTTGCATCGAATATTTCTCGACGATAAGAAAAGGATCAAATCCACCCTAGGACAATCATTGAGTCACTCCAGAAATTTATTGAATCAATCTTCATTTTAAGTGCTGCCTTTACTGTTTTATAAGTTTGACCAACAAAACAGCGCCGCATAACTCAAGCCTGGGCAGACTCAGTCTTGATTGGAGCCACCTTAGACTTTGCACAAACCAGGGCAGACCGACATCCTCCTCCTGCTGTCATTTTCATATAAATGCAAGATCCATATGTTTTCATGCTAGCGTCCGGAGAGCCATGAAGTTGGATATTCGTGGGTCCGAAAGCTTTTACTAGTCTGACTATACACCAATCGTTAAGCGATGTTAGCTGTGATTGATAGCAGAGCCATGATGTTTCTAATTTTTCGGGGACATGATCATCCCAGCCTAGCTTAAGTTTCCACATTTCCTGTAACATCATCTTTGCTCGCGTGATTACAGGTGTGGAAAGACCCAGAGAATCTTATAGTTGAGCTATCTGGGATAAAATTGTCTGTTTCGTAACAACCTGAGATTTAATGCTATTTACCTCATAAATCAAAGTATCTCCTTTCGAGTTCCAGCATACTCCCAACGTTCGAGTTGTTTTTTCTGAATCTAATTTTACCTTTCCATCTTTGTTGGTATCGATTAAATCTTCTACTACTCCCGAATGGTTTGATGTCCATTTACGAAGGTTAGGTCCGCCCTTTCTCGCTAGTCCCAGAATCTCGTCCCTCAAACCTCTCGCTTTCTCCAGACTCTCAGCGCCGGTAAGAAGGTCGTCCATGTATCAGTCATTCATCAAGGCTTTTGCTCACAACGGAAAGTGTTGCGACCACCTTTCTAGCTGATTTTGATAATTATCTACAGATATTCCTAGTTGTAATTTTGGAGTAGGTTATAATAATATTTCGAGGGGGAGGGGGGGGGGGCGAGGAATTCGTCATCGAAACCTCAGTTTGTTTCCGATTCCCAAACGATGTAAAGCTCGCTCCCATTATTTTTATATAAAAGTGTTATTCAGCTATTTAAATGATTGAGTTTGATTATTGATGCAGCTCACTTCACCTCAAAGTGGCGACCTCGTGAAAATTGAATATCTTTGGACCTGAAGGAACATATCAGATACTACAAGCGGAGCTCATCAATCGACTAAGTTCCTCGCAGGATCAAAAGACACACCGCTACTCGAGCATGAGGAAATAAGCGATCGAACGCCATCTCAGTTCCTTCGACACCTCCGTGGTTTCGCAGGTAACGTCTTTCCAGATACTGCCATGCGCCCACTTTGGCTCGGTTGGCACCCTACGTCGATGCAGGTTATCCTGCCAACACAGGACCAGGCCCAGCTTGACAAGCTGTCACAGCTCGTCGATGCCATCGCGAAAGCAACGCGATGGTGCTGAGGTATCCGAAAATTTAGCACCTCTAGAAGCCATGCTACAACAGCTCGACAACAACGGAACCTCGAGGGAACAATGTGGACGGTGTCTGCTGGTACAACAAAACTTTCGGTAGTGATGCGAAGAAGTGCAATAAACGTGTACCTTTAAATTGGGGAACGACCTGAGCTCTAACACACGGACAACGTCCCAAAACATCTTACGATCTTTACGCGGCCATGGATTTAATCATCGGGACGTACGGCTTTGAAATACTCACGCTCAACCTCGGACTGCGCTGCGCCTACTCGCGGCGTTTCGTGATCGCTAATGTGACAAAACCGATAATCGGAGTCGATCTCTTACACCACTATCGTAATTTCATTTACCATTCATTTATCATTATCGGAAACTCAACGCAAGGACCATCCCGGACAGGTACCCAGTCCATCACATCGGAGATTTCTCTTGATCTCTCCACGGAAAGAAGATTTTCACAGCAGTTGACCTCGGCCTTCAAAACGCAGCGCAAACCTCCCAGCGTCTTATGAATGAAGTACTTCGAGATCTCGATTTGGTGTACAGCTACAACGATGAAATTCTCTTTGCGTTAAAGACTGGAGAAGAACACGAACTCCACCTACGCAAAGTACTTGACCGGTTCACGACTTACGAGGTCCTGATCAATCCAGTAAAACGCGTCTGGGGACAACGAACCATCAAGTTCCTTGACTACGAAGTCTCTATGAATGATGTTGGACCCCTTCCAGAGAAATTCAAAGTTATTTTGAATTATCCGCCACCAAAAACCACCAAAAAACTAAGTCGGTTCGTAGGTACCTTGAATGTTGACCGAATTTGCATACCTAATGCCGCAACTCAGGCTCTATTATCGCACTAGCCGCTCAACTAGATTTTCCAGCACCAGGAGCTCCTCTTGCCATTTTTTCAGACTCTTCTGAATTTGTCATCGGAGCAGCATTGCAATAGCGGACCCCTGGGTTTCTTTTCGGAGAAGTACGGTGCCTACGACCGAGAACTACTAGCAGTATAGAAATCTGTTGAATACTTTAGACACATGGTAGAAGGAAGGATCTTTACTGTGTACACGGATCACAAACCTACTACTTTTGCATATTAGCAAAAAAGTGACAAGTGCTCTCTAGAACAGTTCAGGTACCTGAATTCTATCGGACAATACATCACCAATATACGACAGATATCTGGGAGCGACAACGTCCTCGCCGACGCTCTTTCCAGAATCGAAGAACTCGCGACCGGAATCCACTTCATGGCTCTTGCGAAATCGAAAAATGAGAACATGAACATCGAAACGTATCTTCAGCTGGAATCGACTTTGCAGCTAGAAAAAGTCCAACTATCAGGTATCGACGTAGCCGTCTACTGTGACGTTGTAACCCGTACGGCTAGATGTTTTCTTACGAAGCCTTTCCGACGGGTGGCGTTATTCGTTACATCATTTATCGCACCCAGGGATCAGGGCCACGATAAGACTGGTAACAGAACGCTATTTCAACCCGTCAATCAAGGTCAACTGGCGGCAATAGGCTCGCGCGTGCATCTAGTGTCAAAAATCCAAAGTTTCTCGAGACGCCTCATAACCAGTGGGTCCGTTTACTCGTCGTTCCAAAAGGTTCGAACATATACACATCGACATTGTAAGGCCTCTGCCTTCTTTAAGAGGATCCTTATGAAGGGCCCTATCCTCTCATAAGCCGAACAGACAAAACATTTGTAATCAGAGTCGATGGAAGAAATGTCACCGTTGGTGTGGGCCGCCTCAAGCTTGCTTACATTATAGCTGACTCGGAGGAACAACCACATAAAGCACGAGAGGATCCACCGCTGAATAAAACTGTGGAACGAGAGGAAGTCCCAGCTGCCTTACCATCTTCAGGCAAAACCAAGTCTGGCTGACGAGTCAAATTTTCGAATAACCTTCAGGTTAATTTCTCATGAAAAGCTGTGTGAAGGAATTTCAGAGTTCAATATAACAATGATATAACTTAAACAAAGTTATATTGTGTAACGAAACTGCACATAAAGCCTCGAAGCGAGCACGTGTGGGAATGTTGAAAGGGTATTCATCGGGTCCAGATTAGTTTTCATCATTATTAGTGGGATCCACATCAGGCTATCACCTGGGCCCCAGTAGGGTCAGTTTAAAAAAAAATACCGTTCTCTTTATGGCATTGTAGGAATGAATCCGACAAAATGTGAAAATTAAGTGGGAATTATTAACAGAATTAGCCGACAATAAGGAAAAGTTGCACACGCTGTAAAAGAGATGCTGAGAAGTCAATCATTTTTCATTAAGTGGTATTTAAAATTCAAATGTTTGGTTCCGAAGTTATTAAAATTGGTTCCGACAGTGCGTTTACGGAAATTTTTCGAAAAGTGCATGTTCCAGTTCCTGGGATAGGAATGTCCAAATCTTCTGGGGTCCATACGAGCGATCAGGGGGAACTGCAAGCCCAGCAGACTCGAGCAATGCCGAGACAACAAAGTGCGCAGTAAGAGTTAGTGAGCGTCGTGTGAGTTTCGGTGATGCGTTGCAATAATTTCAAAGGAAAACGAGAGTCAATGTTCGTCGTTTGAAGAGAAATGTGGAATGATAGAAAAAGGGAAAGCAAGCGCCTTGATATTTGCTCCTGAGGACAAAAATAAAATAGAAGTGGCTCGTAACGACCCTGACTGTTCACGTCGAAGCAAACTTATTATGGGCTAGAAGCCATCCGAGGCCGTACCCGAATTGGTGTTCATTTCAAGTTCCCACTGTGCGTCATGGAAGAAGATTTTTAAGTTAACGTATGATGGAGCAATTATCTATTGGCACAGATTCTTGATATTGTTGTTTCCGAAACTTAATTTCCTAATGTGTCACAAGAAATCGTAAAAGATGTGAAAGCTGTGCTTAGGGCTATGATCGTTCGTCATAAAAAATTAGAAACTACTTAAGTCTTCATTTTAGCACGAGTAAATTAGGTAGAGAGTAATCGAATTTTCTTTTTTTGAGATGATCATATTTCTTCATTCAGTACATAATAATATGCTAAATTTGAAGACAATGTGAATCGTTGTATCAGGAAGTAATTAAATTTACCCAATATACTTTCATTCATTCTTATGGATACGGGATATTTGATTAAAATGATAATGGATGATTATTCTTACTATTATTATTTTATCAAAACATAAAAATCTGAAAATAATGTTCTTTATTCCACAAAGTTTCACGATTTTTCAAAATAAAAATAGAATGTAAGATTTAATCAAAATGAGAGAATAAATAGTGCTGATGTTCGTATCTTTGAATCTATAAAATATTATGCATATTGTGTAATATATTAGTATTTGAAATAGTAGTAGCAAATATTATTTTACTTTCTGCTTGATATTTGTAGAATATGAAAATAGTAAAAAACGACATAGGTCACATGTGTGCTCTACGGAATGTAGGTCATTTCAGACCTCAGAGGCAAAAAAGTTCATGAGTGTTTTTGCTTAACGACCGAGAAGATGATCCGCTGGACTACATCTTCCATGTCGGTACCTTTGAGCAGAAGTATATTATGCAAATAATTTCATCAAAACAAAATTTTTGAATATTTTTTATTTTTTCTTAAAACTGCAGTTCTCTTGTCAACCGTAAAGCCTTGTCAAGCTTTGTTATAACTTTTTGAAAAGGCTTTGCACGAATGAGAAATGAGAAATTTTAGGGTCCATATTGAGTCACATGCGGCAAGTCTCACCTGTGGCAAGTCTCATTTGCGTCAAGTCTCACCTGCGGCAAGTCTCACCTGCAGCAAGTCTCATCTGCGGCAAGTCTCATCTGCAGCAAGTCTCATCTGCGGCGAGTCTCACCTGTGGCAAGTCTCTTTGCGGCTAGTCTCATTTGCGGCAAGTCTCCCTTG